>KZ808278.1:93871-112054 GCA_000696205.2 Oncopeltus fasciatus
TATTTGTGTTTTTATATTTACAGATTTTAATTATTCACAACAGACTATTAATAACCAAACAATAAAGGAGAGAAAAACTTTTCTGAAACGTTGGCATATAATGGTTTTTATGTAAATACATTGGTGGTACGTGAATAACACAAAACGTTATAAATTATCAATTTATAAATAACTTATAATAATATTTAAAAAATTAAAATTTTTTTTATTATTTCAACAGAAATTTTTAAATGAGTCATAACTAATTTGAGAAAGTCCTGTGGCAGTCTATAGACAGTAAACGATATTTAATGTAAGCATATACAAACTCCTTAAATTTTATTACAATAGTATCTTTATAACTCTAATTTTTTTTTAAATACCATAGGTCTAAACGATATTCTAAAAAGAAAAAAAGAAAATGAGTCGCCAGGATTGTGTAAATCTCTCGTTTGATGAGAGGGACTTATATGCGTGGGACTGCAGACCACCCAGTGATAAGTAGATCTCTGATCAAGATGTATTTTCTGTAATTTAAAAATGATTCAACTTCCTTGCAGAGCTGTAGGGGTATTTACAGAGTGGGCGATGTAATTATATTTTCGTAATAACCAAAAGTAATCAGGCTGAATTAGAAAGTAACATGAGTGTTCAGGGATTGACTCATGGTCGGGTGCGGTCATCAAGGAGTATATATCTTCCGCGAATATGGAGAGAATTCTCATACATGCCCCAAGAGGGGTTATTTTCAAATTTTCTGAAAATGAAAATAAATTAAAACATTAATGTTTGGAAATAAATAACTTTGTTAGCTCTCTGTCAGTAATTTTAAAATATAAATTAAAAATATTAACACTCACATGATAATAAGTACCGTTTCCAGAGCAAGGAAATTTTCTAGATGATAGTGTGGTCTGCACAACTCAGGATTTTTTCTCATTCTTAAAAGAATATGGCATTCAAATGGGACTATTATTTTCCCCATGGTGTCTTTAGGTCGGGTTCAAAATATTTTGTGAATAATCAACGGCCCGCATATTTAAATTAATAACGATGAAATTATAAATAAAATCATTCCTTAGTCTAATCGAGAGTAATAGGGCAGCGGTATTAGATAGGAAAAATGAGCAATTAATAATATAAATAACTATTGTANATATAAAACTGAATTATTACAAAATTTCGTTTTTAATAACTTCAGATACCTTTTGGTACGTAATTAATGATGTAATATTTCTTATAACAGGATACAACTTATTTCTCTTTTCAAAAAACCTCTTTGGACTGAATGTTGAGTCGAGAACGAAACGAAATGTGGAGAGTGGAAGTTGGCTCTCGCGAGAGCAGACCAGAATGTCTATTATGTATTTGTAAGTCCGCTCGAATTCTACTCTCGTCACATATATATATATGTCCTTATATAATGGACCATCAACGTTCACCAGGGGAAAAGATAATTATATCAACACATATTATGTTCCATATACTTTATCGTATTATTAACAACAACGAAGGTAATACGATTATATATTGTGTTTTCTTTTCAAATCTCTCTTATTCTCGACAAGTATTAAGCAATAGTAAATTAATAGTTTGGTATACAATGGAAAACCATAATACTTAATATAATTAAGTGAAATTTAAAAACAAAAAGGCCATCCACATTCAAAGGTACAATCCTAAATACTTTCCTAAATACATAAATAAATAAAATATAAAATATTTTTTTTTTTTCTAAAACAGTTTTTAATTTATCAGTTCCCAAGACCTAATCTCTTAGGTCATGGGAGCTGATAAATCTATCAGCCATTTATGACAAGGGCTTAATCTCTTCTCATGTTACTTTTCAGTACGTTTCAGTAGTATGTCTTCACGATCTTTAGCGGGGCAACAAGGAAGCTCAGGGGATCCGTTCGGGTCTTGCAATCTTGACACTGCCGGATCGAATTCCGCCCAAAGCAATCTTTTATTTATGAGTAAAAGGTTCTTCTGAGCCATGGGTATTTAGAATGGGGTGGTAACTTGAAAGCCCCTCCGTCCTTGATCCAAGGTGGTTGAAATAAATAATTTCTTTTTTTTAATATCACGAAAAAAAAATTAAATTAAAATAAAAAATATTTAGCCGCATTTACATGGAGTAGGTTCATTATTTTTTGTGGGTTAAAGGAATCGCCTAGGTTAAATGTGTATAAACAAAACGAGCGGTAAATCATCAATAATTTTAAAGCTGTTGAAAGCAGAAAACTATATTTTCCTCGATGTCCTTGTGTGAAATTAAATTGGCACAGTCGAAGTCAGGAAAAGATACAGGGTGAACCTTCAGGAGTACCGGAAACTCCTGAAATGGAGGAAATGTATTTAGTTATAAAAGAAAATAGTAAGAGGGTGGTAGTGGGGTGGGTAAAGGGTTGAGATGTCGCGGAAATGACAGAAAAGGTATATCCGATCGCTATGCTCTCTTCAGACCGAAAGTGAAACTTTTTTATCCTTTAAAAAATCTGAATATATTCAAAAGTCACTGTTTTTCCATCTTATTCTCTCTCTTTCTCTCTCGTTCTCTCTGTCCTCTCTCCTAGGGGGTGTTACTGTATAAGGGTAGCTAGCTCGAATAAGGTATGGGAATAGAAGGAGGAGTATGTATGAGCGAGAGAGAGAGATGGAAGAGTTGAGGCTGGGATTAATAAAAGGAAAACGTTTTGCCTCAGTCTCTACCTCCCACCCCTTTCTTAGCCAACCCTCACCCATTCCTACCCTCACTCACACAAATTCCACCATGTTCCTAGGCACGCACACTCACACGCAGACTTAAAGAAAGAGAGCGAGTGAGAGAGTAAGCCTACGGCTCAGCCCCATACATCAATATTCAGACAAGGGTGTTACCCCGGGTCCGTCGTTTCCATGGAGACCGGAGGAAAAGGCCCGGGGGGGAGGGGGTTGAGGGGGAGTAAGATTTCACCCCTTATCCCCCCCCCCTCTCTCTGAGAGAAGGAGGAGAATAAGAAGGTGGTGGGGGGAGAGGAGGAGGCGGCAGAGTCGTCGTTAAAATGCATAACGTATTCCGGTATTGATCGTGTCAGTGGAGAAGAAGACGGGACTCTCTTGCCACCCTCAGAGGTAGTAAGAGAAGGACGGAGAGAGCGAGAGGTAGGGGAGAGAGAGAGAGAGAGAAAGTGCGAGACACACACACATCCACACAGTGCGAACTCTCGGCCCACTGGGGGGGGGGGTTCGACGTGTGAGAAAGGACAGATGAGAGAAGGTGGAAGAGTGGGGGTAGCGGAAAGCCTGCGTTTTTTATGGATTTGTTCACCCCCCCCCCCCTACCCATAGCGTCTTAGCGGAATCTTTGCGCGCCTCATACCCTCCTTTTTGGCGAATCCAATGCTTAGTTTTTACTCCTCGCAGACTTCTTGTGCAAAAACCCGGCCATTATTCATCTCCGTCCACTCTAGCCCTCCACGAGGGTGTATAACTACCTGTCAAAAGGTTAGACCATCGTTCTTTTACGATTTTATTTTAAAATTGAACGCAGAGAAGGTTAAGAATCGCAAACATCTAATGTTTTATTATTTAGAAATCAACTTCTTATAAAAAAAAAAAAAAAAAAAAGCATCTGCCAAGGTTCTCTCCATCTAGAAGGAGCATTTTCACCTGCACAGAATTTCCATGGATGTTGCTTTCAATAAAGATGAGCTTATTTGGATATTTGTAACTACAAAAACTACTGCCACCAAATAGGTGCAGTCAGAATAATCTATAAATAACAAGTGAAAAATTTTACAGAATAAAAAAATAAATATTTTTTTTTCTTAAATATAAAACTGAATTATTACAAAATTTCGTTTTTAATAACTTCAGATACCTTTTGGTACGTAATTAATGATGTAATATTTCTTATAACAGGATACAACTTATTTCTCTTTTCAAAAAACCTCTTTGGACTGAATGTTGAGTCGAGAACGAAACGAAATGTGGAGAGTGGAAGTTGGCTCTCGCGAGAGCAGACCAGAATGTCTATTATGTATTTGTAAGTCCGCTCGAATTCTACTCTCGTCACATATATATATATGTCCTTATATAATGGACCATCAACGTTCACCAGGGGAAAAGATAATTATATCAACACATATTATGTTCCATATACTTTATCGTATTATTAACAACAACGAAGGTAATACGATTATATATTGTGTTTTCTTTTCAAATCTCTCTTATTCTCGACAAGTATTAAGCAATAGTAAATTAATAGTTTGGTATACAATGGAAAACCATAATACTTAATATAATTAAGTGAAATTTACAAACAAAAAGGCCATCCACATTCAAAGGTACAATCCTAAATACTTTCCTAAATACATAAATAAATAGTTATGAAATCAATTTTATTTAANTGTGTGTGTGTATGTTTGTGTTTGTGTGCATAACACGAAACTCTTCAAAAACTTTGAAATTCATGTAATTTTGGGGTTTAGATTATATCCTTAATTTGAAGTTTTAACCTTTATCCGTTCTGAGGAACAAGTTGAAAACAGAACAAATAAAAAATCTAATAGTTTTCGTCTTATCTAAACCATTTGTAATTTAAAAAGATGATTTTTCAAATTCACATCGTTGAAATAATTTTATTAAATTTTCCTTAATTACTGATACAATATTGGGTTAGCAAATGAAACAGTCCATTGAAAATTATATATATTTGTCTGTAAGCTTCAAAAATATTTAATATATTGAGAGGAAATTAGATATTCAAGCTTTTATTCTTCATACCCTTAATTGAGTTCGTTAATTACTGAATATTGGGTGGTTGGGTGAGGGGGGTTTCAAGGACAGACTCTTCATACAGTACGTTCCATCCAACACACCACTGAAGATGGTGGTTGTATATCTAAAGATTTTCTTATAGGGAAATTGAAGGTCAGGGAAGTTTGGGGTTTGTCAGTAGAAGAATTGAATGGGATTTTTGGAAATTCTTTAAAAAATCCACACTCACAATGAAAATACTTTGAAGAAACTTCAAATCTTTCTCCTATCTCTAATGTTTCTACCAATTCTCGATTGAAGATAACTTTGTGCTATTAAACGTATTCCCAATGTTTCTAGCTAGGTCCCTCGCCTGTCGGAGGCTTTTGACATTCGGGTTCGAGTCCCGCCATGGGAAGCCAACATAACAAGACATGAAAAACTGGCCAGAGCCATGAATAGGATAGAAAAAGGTAGCTCCTTCCTTCATATATATGACCGTCACTAATTTTTATTCATTAATCACAAAGTCACACTTATATCCGTTTCTTTTTATGTATACAAATTTTAATATTTGCACTAATGAAGAAATGGTGGTTTGCCATTATTACTGGTAAATCTGTAATTTGGAGGAAGTTCGTGGCCAGATTCAACGACCCCCTTGATTACGCTCAAAGTTGGTCTTTTATTTACCACTTAAAACTGGGTTGTTCCATCTGCTTAAGTATAGTTCAGTGATAAGTTAAATTTGAAGTGGATTAGAGACTTTTCGAAGTTAATAGCCCTTTAAAAAATCATGTCACTACCTGAACCCACCACTTATGTATTTTGGAAGTACACAAACAAAGCATTACTCTTTTATTTGGCTCTCACTAAAGGTAGGAGTATCTTTATTTTGTCTATCGATTTTTAGAAAGTTTCACTTTGATATTAAATTACCCCTACCTTTTGTCTGTTTGAGGAAAAACAATACCTTTCTGAGAATAAGACTGATTACAAATAGGTCAGAAAATAATTTTATTATTGAAATCCTTATGAATACATTTCCTAATATAATGTGTTACCTTAGCTTTGATGTGGAAGAATCACTAAAATATACTGTAAAGAAGATCAGTTAGTAGTGTTCTTTCTGAAGAATAAATTAAAAATAAAAACTGGGTTTTTACCTATTGTAATTTCGATTTCAATAACATTTCCACTTATAGAGCGTTCATAAAATAATGGTGTACCTAATATATACTTATTATTCACAAAGACAAAATTATAAATATTAATTTTTTGTGGTATATTATTCCACATAAATTTTAAAGAATTAATGCGAGGGAATAGAATAAAAAATCTATTTGTCCCAGCCAGGACTCGAAACTGGATCTCCTGCTTTCCGGGCCGGTATGTCTCTCTCGGAGGTTTAGACTCTCGCCACTATGCTGGGAATTTAGTAAGGTATCTGGCTAGTCCCGGTGGTGCAATGGTTAGCATACCGGCCCGGAAAGCAGGAGATCTAGGTTCGAGTCCTGGGTGGGACAGATAGATTTTTAATTCTATTCCCTCGCATTAATTGTTTAAAGAAAAATTAGTTCAGAGGACCATAGAATGCAGGAGAAATTTCAGATAAAATTGAATGTGACTACTTAATATATGCATAAGGAAATTAAACTCAACACAAATTTCACTTGTAAAAAGGCAATTAATAACAGTTTCAAATGCATAGATACCTCTTATAGTGTTATTAGTAAATATATAACATCTATCAGTTCTACGCTATTGTTAAATATTCTAATTAGTACGTTAGATTCTCACTAGAATTAAAATTAAAATTGGAAATTTAAAGTCACCTGAATCATCATGATTAATCAGTTCGATATTAATTTGATAACCGCGTACCTCTAACCTGTATTTTCTGAGAAGCAAGAGGGATCAAAATAGTCTTTTTTAGTTATTTGCATGATTTTTATTTTTATTTATATTTTTATTTTCATCAACGTTTTTTTACTAACAAAAATTGAAGAAGTTCCTCTAGGAAGGTTCACTTTGTAAACTTATTCCTTTTCTTCTGTTTCTTTTTTTTAAGTTTTTTTTTTTTTTTCGATACACTTATTGAATAAGATTAAATATTTCCATGGTTGGAGGTTGGTTGGCCCTCGAATATTATGCTGGAGAAATTAGTCAGGGTTTCGGCCAGAATCAGAAAAATAAAATACTCCGAAATTATTGGATAATTATTTTATTGAATATTATAAAACAATTACCCCACAATTTTATAGTATTTTATTTTTCTGATCCTCGCCAAGACCCTTACTGATTTCTCCAGCATTAAATTAGATTTTTTTTTTTTTTTTTCTCCTTTGAACACTTATGTCTTTATCCTAATTTTTAGCTGTTATCCCATCTCCTTCTCAACTTTTTTATGACACAATTAATTTATTTTCATCAGATAGTTTCTTTTGACGTTCCAAAAACAAACTTGCAATGTGCCTTCCGAGAAAAAGGAGCTTTTCCCCTCGAGTTGGAACAAAGGAAGAGTGGAGAAATGAATAAATAAATATAGTCAAAAGGGGTAGGTGAGAAAAAAAAATGGCGATGGACAGAAGGGAAGGAGAGGTGGACTTCCAGAGGGGCCAAGGCGCGTGCATAATGCCGAAACTGAAACAACGCCTGGAGAAGGAGGTTGAAGGTGTATTTTTAAGAATTCCAGCCGGCATGGAGGATCTCTCTCTCTCCCTCTCTCATTCTCAATGATTCAGGAGAAGACGAGAGAGAGAGAGAGAGAGCGACTCCTCGGATTGTCCCCCAAGACTTGCTATTTTCAATATCTCACCCCAATGTTTTATTCAAGCTGTGTCCGGTGGACGGGCTCCTAGTTTATCAGCTCCTCCCTGGGCGGCCCATATGTCTTCTTCTCTCTTCCTCTTCCAGGTCCTCACATTCAATTAGAGCGAGCGCGTCTCCAGAGAGCTCATAATGGTGGAATATAAATGAAGGGCGACGGGAATATTAGGGGCAGGACCGTTTTTCAGAAACACACATTTCATTTGTTATTCCCTTTTTTATTTATTATAATATTTCATCTTAGGAAAGGCCAAAATTCGTATATATTGGGGACGCCTGTGGCGTAGTGGTTAGCGAGGATGAATCGCTCAGAATTAAAGGTCAGAATTTCAATTCCCAGTTCCTCAGTTCTCTTACTGGACATGAGGTCCGAAACTCTCTTCCGGAGGGCGCTGGTGTTTCCGCTAGAGGCTAGTGTTTTGGAGGTCTGCAGCACCCCCGGATTGAAGAGATCCATCAGTCTATGGGTAGCATCTCATGTGAGGGAGTGTACCCCTACAGAAAACTAAGGCTTAAGTAAGCCAAAAGTACGCCATGAAGGCTAAGGGTTCTTTGGTTCTATAAACCAAAGCAACAAAAAAAAAATTAATATTCATAATATGTATATTACCTACTGAGAAGATGGCCCCACGACCTCCTGGGGACATGGTCACTGGTCACCTCCTCTCATCATGTGACTGACATTAATGTTTTTTTTTTTTTTACTATTCATTGTAATCAAATTACAAATTTTTTTATAATTTTTAAAAGTGTAAATAAAGACTATAATATATATATATCACCAATCAATCAACTCAATAACAAGTCAAAATAAAACATATATAAATAGATAGATGAACGTATGGTAACAAATGTTATAATTTATAATCAAAGAACAATAATGAGATGTGTAGCAAAGTATGAAAAAGGGACAAAATAAAATTAATTTTGTTTTGTGTAGTTGATGGCAATTCTTTGCGTTTTATTTATATCATTGAGGAACTGATATATTTCATATTATTATAGAACGGTAGTTTATGAGATTCTTCTGGATAAGTGTGGAACGCTAGGTGAGAATGCAGTTGTCCTGAGATGCAAAAAAGGTCTTAAGGAAAAGTTATATATCCAAATATACTTGAAGGAGCTTTGAAAGAATCAGATAATATATATTAACATCTATACAAATATATATTTATTTTGGAGTTTCTAGGGAAACACAAACACACGTGTTTTCCACGGAGGAGGAAGAAAAATTGTAATAAGGACATAGAAAAAAGAGAAAAGAGTATTAAAAAGTCTAAAAAAAAAAAGTTTTTTTGACCGTAGATATTATTATTAGATGATTTTAGTAGGGGTTCGATCAAGGTGGATGCAAAAAAAAATACAAATTTAAAAAAAGTGTACTTTTTAAAAAAATTANAAGTTTCGGGGAGGCTTCTCGCCCTTCATCAGAGAGAGAGAGAGAA
Organism: Oncopeltus fasciatus; assembly: GCA_000696205.2. NCBI lineage: Eukaryota > Metazoa > Arthropoda > Insecta > Hemiptera > Lygaeidae > Oncopeltus > Oncopeltus fasciatus. The sequence continues at coordinate 102,865 of KZ808278.1, forward strand.
TTCTCTCTAAAACTTTAATACTCATTGTATTTTTTTTCTTTTTGTGAATTCACTACACTTTTTCCCCCCAAATTTTCTTCTATATATATTGCAGCCGCGAGTGTTATTATAATTATAATTATTCATAATTATAGCATTCAAATATATAAACACACACACACACACACACACACACCCATATATGTTAATAATGTTGCAAAATAGGATCTCAAAGGAAAAAAAAGATTTTTCAAAATTTCACAGCTAAGGAATTTTACGGCGGGCAGTGATTCGCTTATCTTTTATTTCACCCTGCGTCACTAATCCGAACTTGTCAGCTCTCATTATGTTGCCATGATACTCTAGATTCCTTCTCTTCCTGGAGCCGTTAGAGTCGTCATTTCTTTCCAGTTCTCCTCAAAACCTCATGTCGTTTGTTACTTTATCCTCTTAACAGTCGGCGTTAACATTTCTAACGGCTTGATCGTTTTGAGATTGGCTTGAGATGTTCCAAGATCTACAAATCTTGAGATGTGCCCACAAGGGAACATTGTAAATATAAAAGAACTAAATATCCACCTTGAATTGTTCACTTAGTAAACAGTTCTTGATTGTTCAATGTGACATATTATTTCAAAGAACTAATCACCAGTTTGATTCAACAATTCTCCAAGGTACTTATAATTAACGGCCTTTTCAATTTGTTTACTTGTTTACTGTAGAAACACTATGGTCAGCGCTAGTCATTGACTTAGTTACAACCCTATTCTATTCAACACAATAGTACTGTAATCTTCTTCTTAATCCAAGCCACGTATTTACAGTGGTCGTTGACAGCTTCCACTTGGGGCTTCTACTCATTTAAATCATCAGTCAATATAGCTTTTTAGTAAAATGATAGTGTTATTAAAATTTATTTACTCTTAAAAAAAAAAGGTGGAAAAACAGGCGAAAAGCCAAGCGACCTAGCAAACCTAATAGCTTAGCAATCTAGGAATTAACCAGGCAATCTAGCATCATTGCAATTTACTTAGCAACCTTGCAATTAACATCGCAACGTGGCCTTTTAGCCATTTAACCAAGGAATCTAGCAGTTCACCTAGCACCTAGTAACCTAGCAAACTTAACCTTATCTATCAAGTCAGCAAAACAATCCTTATCTACCAACCTAGCAAACCTAGCAACCTAGTTATTACCTTGAAACATAACAACCTAGCAAACAAGCAACCTTTCAAACCTGGCAACCTAGCAAAGCTAACCTAACCTGCCAACCTAGCGATCTTGTAACCTAGTAATTTCCTAGACACTCGTAACAACCTAGCAACCAAGCAACCTTTCAAACCTAGCAACCTAGCAAAGCTAACCTAACCTGCCAACTTAGCGATCTTGCAACCTAGTAATTACCTAGACCAAGACCCAGCAACCAAGCAACCTTTCACACCTAGCAACCTCGCAATTTATACTCACTAACAAACTAGGCCAAAAGAAATAAAAAAGGATTCATGAATTTTTTTTCTAAAATGTAAATTTTACGCAAAAGGCATATTAAAGAAGTTATTTTATTAAAGTTAGTTTATGTATCTAAAAGTATCTAAAAAATTTATTTCACTTCCTCCTTCCTCTTCTTCATAGACCTCGGGGAACCTAAATAAAGCATTGGTTTCATTTTGTCTGAGTAGATAAATGGTGGATAGAATGTGTCGCTTACCCTAATTTTTGTCTATCCTTACTGAAATCAGTATAAATCTGTTTACTCTGTGTAGCTGCTTTGAGCTGGAGAGTTATTCCCCAGGTTAGACAGGACAAAACCTTTGAACCGAGCCGATGAAGTTCATTCCATCCTGAAGAGGAGCTCCACCGGCTAGAGAGTCCGCAGAGGGATATCTCTGCCATCTTGCTCTCCCGTTCGAGCGATCCCGCAGCGGAAAGGGACCAGATGTAAATGAAGCCATTCGAACGTAACTCCGAGAAGGACGTTCAGTTTCACGACAGAGGGGGTTTAATTTCCTATTCCGCCTGGTGCCGGCTTTACGAGCACACCTTAACCAAATGCGAAATGAAAACTGAAATGTCAGCAGCCAGGATCATAAAAGACACGTGTTAATAGAGCAATAGATCTCTGACCTATCCTGATTATGTCTGCTCTGGTTACAAATAGGTAAGTACTTCTAGAAAGCTCGTCTACATCAGACATACTGCTGTGGTATTTTGTTACCTCCTTATTGGCCAATATTTGTCAATACGTCGACAGTATTCCACTGTATCGATTAGATGGGACACTGATTGGATATAACAAGACTATGTTATGTGTAAACACTTTACTATAAACTGTGTAATGACTAATAGGAAAAGGCATTTAACATAGAGGAACAAAGTGTCTTAAACAGTTTCACGTCCTCTCACTTCTTATGTCTAAGTGGTTAAGGACTCAGAGGAAGGCATGTAATTGTATCGATAAGCTGTAAATTTAGTCCATAAACCGCTGCTAACGAGTCATCCAAATTTAATAAATCTTGTCTGTTTTTTTTTTGTTTTTTTTAAAGAATTTCTCGTTCCACAATTTGGACACGTGGCCTACGCACGCCTCCAATTTTCACAAGAGTCACAAGATTTGTGTCAAGATATAAGGATTAAAGGTTCTGGTTCTATCGCCTCGACCAACTGTAACCTTCCTTAACAAGAACGTAAATTCTTCCGCGAGTTCCTTACCCAATGACCTGATATCTTCAGGTAAGCCTGAGTCTTAAGTTTAGGGATAATTATACATTAATATTTTATAACAACAATGTAATTAAATATTACAAGAATATAGGAATTATGTCCAGTTTCTGTTCATTAAGTAATGAAGGTTTATGTTCTTTAAGTGAAAATCAGATGTTAAATGTTTAATTTTTTCTTGCTACGTCCGGTGAAATAAAAATAAAACTGCATTCTGTAAAGCACAAATGTTAGGGGCTGGGTACCATCCCTATGGCAGATAACACAAGTTTCATTGTCACTCATTTACTGATATGTCCCCTCGAAGATGAACACCAAATTGAATAACATCTCCTTGATGGAGCCTTTAACTGAACAGTAATTTAAATGATATCTTCTGACTTGTCCAAAGGGGAATCTTCCGGAGTCTTCAGTCATCGTTACGAGTCTAATTAACTTGCTTTGGATTCCTAGCTCTTGTAGGCCTACTGGAGTTTTGATCTTATTGTGCCGTTATAGACTAATTTAAAGCCAATAAACACATGGTGCGTTAACATTCTTGTACTCGTCTATCTATCCCTGCTTTAGAAAAATTTGGTCTGTCGTAGACTGTACCCTCCTGAAGCCTGCTAGATATCCCACAATTCCTGGGATCAGGTATTGTATATAGATATATTAGAATATTATGCCTCGGTAGTTTTTATAATTCAGCACATCACTATTCTTATGTAAGGTACATGAAAGGCCTCCTTCCTTTTCTCTAGGACCTTTTCTACCCAAATGACCAACAACATCATCTAAACCATATTTTTCTGCAGATATTCTCTTCTACTTCGTGGTCCAACTCATGGTAATTGTACCTCGCTCATTTTTCAAATATATACACTTTATGTCCTTTTATATCCAGTGAGAAGTTTCTTGTCTTCCTTATAGGCTGTTTCTGCTGGTTAGAATGGCAGCGTAAACTGTCATGCAGAAAACTCTTAACTTAGTCAATTCCTATGTTCATCAAAATCCTTTTGATGCAGCTTTTTTCAGACTCTCTTCGTTGTTCCTTCTTTCTTCTCTCTTTCTGTCCCAGAATTCCTCAGTTGCTCTTGTGATTTACTTTCAGTCAATGTTTAGTTAGGCCTTGTTTGTGCACTCTTCCGTCACACTTGCACTCTTAGTTTTGAATCAGGACAAATATTTAGTCTCAACCTACATTAGATCCTGTAATTACATCATTTCATTAGCTGTATCTTGGATTTGGGATTTGTTATCCATTAAAAGCATCTCTGAGTCTTTAAGCTTACATATACAGAACTTTGTACCTTAAAACTACGTGCTAAATAATGAAAAATAAAACTTTTAACTATGGCATGCAAACGTTGACACATAAACTCAACACACTAATAAATACTATTTTATATATGGTGCGCGCGTGTTGTGGTGACTGGCGTGCGTGACTTGCATGCTAAAGGTTGAATTCCGGTCCCACCCGTCCATCTTCTGACCTATTAGTTACAAACTTCCCTGCTTGAGTTCGCTTTAAGTCTGAGAGAAGACTGGTCCTAGGCGAAAAGAAGGACCCCCCTCCCCTCCCCGCTAATGTAATGAGATCCGTAAGTCTAGTGGTAACAATTCATCTGCAGGAATAAATCCATACGAAAAATCTCGATTCCTTCAAGGTTAGTGGTTATTTAATCAGGTTTGACCAACCTGCTCAAGGAAAAACTACCGTGTATCCATATGTGTGTTATATTTGTGAGTAATGCCGGTATAAATCTCTTAAGTATGGCCGCGATAACTTAAGTATTAAATGATGGGGCAGGCTAAACAACTAAAGATCCTTTGGTTCTATAAAGCCAAACGAAAAAGTGTGTATGTATGTAAATATTAGATGAATTTTCGGTTTCTAGTAGGTAGGATCAGAGAAAACGACGAAAAAAATTCAACTAATCAGCCATAAGAATAACTTCTATAACTAAACTTCTTTGAAATTTTCTAAAAATCGTAAACATAGCTGATGACTGTAGTTTCATTCACGTGATTGATGGCTGAATTGATTTTACAATTTGGAAAAACAAAAAAAAAAAAATTGCACTAAAGCTGGACTGCCTGAATGGAAAGAGAATGGGTAAAGCTATCTTTTTTTGTATTAATATTAGAATACACAAAAGTGAGAAAATAAAATTATACAACTATAAATTAAATAAAAGTTTTCAGAAAAACGGAACTGATAATAAATGCCAAAAAAAATTAAGTGTTAAACATTTCTGTACACAGATTTATATTTTAATGTTTCATCAGCGTTTTCGTAATAATATTAACAAAAATCCTAATCAACACTAAAACTNACAGTGAGTATATAATAAGATAAAAATCAAATTAACAATAAAATAAATAAATCACTGTGCAGAGAAAGGGGGCCAAACGACCCACTCCTATTAAGTTTAGGCAGTAAGGCCCAGGAGTTCGCGAGGCCATTTTCCTTTTAGTCGCTGGGGAGGATTGAAATATATTTAAGAATATAACTTGGAAGAATCCAATCCTCCAATCCTATAGTAACCTTTTCTAAACATTATCCCCTTAGGGTAGAAAGTCCAGATGAATTATTAACTTTTCCATAATTTATTATCCGTGTTGTTTACGTACTTCTTGGCTGAACCACGTGGATTGAATTTTGAAGGAATATTATTAAGATAATTTTTAGTGCAAGGGAACAGAATAAAAAATCTAACTGTCCCAGCCAGGACTCGAACCTGGATCCCCTGCTATCCGGGCCGGTGCATTTACCACTTATGCTACCGAGACAAGTCTGATAAGTTATTAAATTCCCCGCACTAGTGNATATATATTAACATCTATACAAATATATATTTATTTTGGAGTTTCTAGGGAAACACAAACACACGTGTTTTCCACGGAGGAGGAAGAAAAATTGTAATAAGGACATAGAAAAAAAAGAAAAGAGTATTAAAGAAATACAAGTTAAAAGAAAAAAAATTAACAATAAAATAAATAAATCACTGTGCAGGGACAAGGGTCCTATCGACCCCACTCCCAATAAGTTTAGGCATTAATGCCCAGGAGGTCGCGAGGCCATCTCCGTTTCAGTAGCTGGGGAGGATTGAAATATATTTAAGAATATAACTTGGAAGAACCCAATCCTCTAACTCTATACTTACCTTTTCTAAACATTATACACTTGGGGTAGAAAGTCCAAATTAATTATTAACTTTTCCAGCATTTATTATCCGTGTTGTTCACCTACTTCTTGGCTGAACCACATGAATTGAATTTTGAAGGAATATTATTAAGGCTGTTCTCATTTTTAAAAAAAAATGTGTCATCAACAAGACACCTAAAATGATAGCCTTAAAAATGTATTTGTGTTTTATCTCCCTACAAGACACGATTTTCAGTTTTTCGATCTAGAAACTATAATTTATTTTTTCCTGAATTAAATTTTTATGCGTTTCTTCTAAAGGAAAAAAAAAAATGGCTGAGTCCTGTCGGAATGATACCATTTTTAAAGTTCAAGTAAAAATACTTATTACATAAGATTCTGAAGAATTCTGTAAGTTGACTCAACCCCTGAAAGAGTTGTATGCACGTTAAACCAATGTAAGACCATTTCATCCTTCTTTTTACTTTTCCTTCGTGGTGCTCGCTCCCCCCTTTTCCAAATATGGGATAGTTAAATATAACTCTCCTATTTCCTTTCCCGCTTTCCCAATCTTTGCCGTTTCTTACAATCCTCCCGAACGGCTGAAGCACAGATAACTTGCGTCCGATGTATAAGAGAGTGATACTGGTGCTGTTGTCAAGAGTCTTACTAAATGTGATGATTTACTCATGTGTTAAAATTACAATATAACATTTCATATATGATTGAGTAATTTTAAGCAGAAACATAATGTAATAAATATATTAAATTTATTGTCCTAAGCCAATACCTTCAAAGAAAACTATGGACTATGACCATCTTCTCAATGATTCTTTGTTTCTTTATTCGGCTAGAAAAATAATTCACAGAACAATGTATATAATTTATTTAAAACAAGAGTTATTTTTAGTGGCATAGATTGGTTTAGTTACCTTTAATAAAATATAATTATACTTACTAAAATTTGGAGAATCGCAGTATTCATTCATCTTCCTGCTCTGAAGTTGATAGATCTTTTTATGCCATCATGTGGTAAACATGATAAATTAGAAATATCTTCAAATATTTTTATACAATAATATTTCATAGTCTACCAACCCCGGGTCTGAGGGTTCAAATCTAGTCCAGGGCAAGCGTTTTTCCAGCTGAAATATTTTATCCCGCCCAGGGAAAATAGTTTATCCAGGAAATAAATCTTACCTTGAGCCGTGGATGTTTAGAATGGGGTGGCAACCTTCAATTATAATTAACAATTAATTGATAAACAATAATTGGGAAAAAGTTAAGGATTTATTTAAAAATTTTTTTTGTTCAATGCAAAACAAGACACTTCTAAGCTTTTNCAATTAATTTTGAAATTTTTTTCTTTTATACATAGTTATATAATATTACAAAAATATTATATATATACATATAATGTATTCTTAGTGGGATAGTAATATACTTACAAGTACATATGTCTCCTGATTTTGAAGAAGAATTGTCAACTGTGGTCATTATTCAAAGTAACATATATATTATGTTACTTTTTTGAATATATGTGTATATAAGATTAATTGAATCGACGAATCGAAGCATATTAATGTATTTAATGAGTTTTAATATCAATAATATTTATAGAAGAAAGGAGAATAAAACCAAATAATTATCACAATTAATAATTTATTTCAACTACCTAATGCATTAAAAAATTATTTAAATAAATCATGGTCTTTGTACAAAATGAAGAAGTGTATTGGTTAAAGGAATCAACACAAATTTTCTCATAAACTATTTTGTTTTATTTTGTTTTATACAATGATTCTTTTAAGATTGAAAACAAATTATCTCTATTACTTAAAAATGCATTTCTTCTCTCACATATTATTTTAAATTAACAAGTATATTCTCACAGTGCGAGGGAAATTAATAAGGAACATAGGAATTTCACGAACGAAATATAACATTGTATTAGCACACTTAAAATTTTGTTTTAAATTTAAATAAATACTATTCCCTCTCCCATTTTTAACATAATAACCCAATAATCAACCAATAATAAAAATTATCGCAACTAATAAAATTATTTACAACACATAGTAATAAAGTATAGTTCAATCTTATTCATATATTAATATGTATAATGAAACATAGTGGTGAAACGTAATTATTTCAAAACAATAAAATATACAAAAGAATTTAATAGAACTTACAAACAAAATGGCGAAATATGAAACACCTTATCACACTCTTACAATTAAAATTCTTAAATTATAAGTATATTGCAGATTATAAATAAATAAAACTCTAATTAAACTAACTAAAAATAATTGATTTACATGTAATTAAATAAATCAGTGCTTCAAATCCGTTCCAGGAGATTGTAAAAAATTAATGTTGGGAAAATAGTGAAAGTAAGTTGAATCTCATTGAACTTTATAAGATTTGGGTAATTTTAATAAATGATTTATAACTGAGGGAGTAATGAATTTTTTTATATCTTAATTCGGTCTGGATATTTTAATTTTATTATATTTTAAATATTTTATATGCAATACAAATGTAAAAATGTGCAATATAATATTTTTATGTGCGATAGTCTTTGAACTTAATTTAATGCAGATGTATTAAAGAAAATTATGATTCCGACAAAAATTCTTAATAAAAAAAAGGAAACAAATATTCTTCTGTCAAGTAACAGAAACAGAATCAATAATAACTTCACTGTAAATCCCAACAGTTAATTATCAACACAAATACAAAAACAAAAATAAAATAAGGGAGTCTAAATTATCAAATATTGCACAAACTAAGTTATTTGAAATATTTCACTAATAAATATTTTTTTAAACTTTTTATTATATAGAGGTAAACAAAAAAATTTAAATAATATTATACAATTATACTAAATCATAATAAACAATAAACATTGTCATGGAGAAGAAAAATTTTCATTAATTAGAGAGAACTATGTTTTAAAAATGTGATAACGATTGTATATAGCTAAATATAAATCAATAAATATCAACGTAATACATGGCGTAATAATTTTTAAAAAAAACATTATGTTCATAATTTTCCTCGAATTGTGAAAACATTTGAAAAAATCAACATCAGCTAACTAACAACTATTTAGAGAACAGGATATGGTCTAATAGGAACATACTGACTTACTATAAAATAGATCATTCTTTATCATAATTTAATTTAAAAAAAAAACGAATATCAAAGAAGGTGATGGATTATAGAAAAACCAATACACGGGATAGAGTTAATAAAACTTCTTTAAATTTTATTGTTTAAAAAACCAAAATAAAGATACTCCTCATACAATATATATTATAGTTTATATATTTTATTTAGGTATTTTGTTACCTCCTTATT
>KZ808278.1:130522-152959 GCA_000696205.2 Oncopeltus fasciatus
CTTATTGTTATAAAATATAAATGTTATTAAATATAATTTTAAAATTATAGAAAGAGGGGGTTAAGAATTAATTTTTATACCTATTATGTTCAGTAAAGTTTTATAATGATTGAACTTTCTTCTTAAGACACTCTTCTAATTTTAACTGACATTTTTTGGAACGTAGAGAAAGGGGCTAGGCAGCTATCCTATACTAAACAGCTATGACACTGGGAAAGATTTTTCATTTTTCGATAACATGCTAGCATGTTTTATGCCAGCAGGCAAAACCGTCGCCCGTATATATATATATTCTGTTTAAGTTAATTTTGAAGCTCGTGAAAATATAAATTCAATTAGCTACTTAACAATTAAACAAATTAAATGTCTTAAACAGAATTGAAAAGCATTTTTAAAAGTTGAATCCTTACACCGAAATGAAGGGATTGATTTATTTGATGAAAATATAGTAAAATAAAAAAATCAAAATAGTCAATTTAGCTTATTTACACAAATTATCAGTTGAATTCACTTTTAGCTCAGAAAAAGTATCCTCGTCTATATGTAGTTAAATCCGACAAATTGCTGTCTCTCTTTTCGTTATGTGATGGAAATAAAAAAAATTACATAACAGACGAACAATGGCATATTTTTAAGTTATACAGCCTTTTTATATAAAAATGACATAATAAAGAAAATGTTTGTGAATATAACAAGGGAATTGAGGTAAAAACCCCCTAACTCTTTTGTTGTATCAATAAATATGTTGAATAGCTCTTTACATAAATATGTCCATCTTCATTAAAATACAGTAAATCTAAGTTGTTTAAATGTGACGGATTTTATTGATTTATTTCATTTTATTTTTAATGTTTTCTTGAATAAACAGATGATTTACGTTAATAGTAATTTAAATAAATAATTAATGATAATAATATTTCATAAAGTCCTAGAAAAGAAGACTTTTTCTTTCTTTATTTTAATATGAAAATATTCCAGACTCATCTATACTACCTTGATTAATGGAACCTTATTATGGTGTGCTTTAAAACTACACAAAGTTTTTTATTAATTTTTTCCAAAATAAATATATAATAAAGCCAATAAAGTCACAGTGAGTACCAATGAAATTACTATATACATTGTAATAGAAACTGTAAAAACTGAAAAATAATATTGTTGAACTCTTTCCACTCTTAAAAATAAATATCTTTTATGTCTATAAGAATTTANGCACAAAAAAAAAAAAGTCGCCTATTTGATGTCAATTAGTCTGTTTGTCGGTAACTCTCATCAACCTGGGGACTCATTTATTTTATAACATGGCCGCAAAGGCACCGACGCCTGTTATAGTCATTTTTTAATAAGCCCCGCAAAAGTTTGTCGTGTCGTTATGAAATCATTTTTAATTAGAGGTATTTAGCTGTTCTAAGGAGTACAATTATTCCCTACAAAATGAATGGTAATTACTCCAGGGAGAACGCTATCTTGCGGCGGGACTACCAGAAACCAGAGGACGAGCTATAGAAAACTTTCCTCAACTCTTCTCGCAACTTTTTCTATTTTTTTTTTTTTTTTTAATTCGATCCNCCTCCTAAAGGACTCTCTCTCCTCTTTCGCTAATCAATGAGTCATCCAGGTCTCTCTCTCCCGGACACATTCATCCATGTTGTCCAGGGTCGTACCTGCGTTCTAGTTCTCAGCACTTGTATTTTCCTTCCTACGTCCACTCTTAAGTGGTGCACAAAGCATCGGAGCCTGTTGTCCAGTGATTATCAGTAGTTTGAGCTTAGTTTGATATGAGACCAAACTTATATATTTTTTATTAAATCCCTTCTCGTCTTAAATTATACTTATATTAGATGTAGTAAAATGTATGGTATATTATATGTGTAATGTTTTAATATTTTAATTTTATATTACTTTCAAAAAAACAAAAGATAAATTAAACATTATGGAAAATTTAGAACATAACTTAACCCCTCTTATTTTAAAACGTATAAATTAGTTGTTTCTAATGAAATTTGTTCAATAAATTAATTTTCTTTTGAAATAGGATGAGATGGAGAGGGGGTTTAGGAAGAGGTGGAAATTTAAAATCGTGATATCTACGATTTTATTAAACTTAAGAAAAGGTTAATAAGGTTAAGTTTAAAATAGATTTAAAATCTCATTTTATGAGATTAATGTTCTACTAATTTTTTAAAGAAAAACTTATTGAGAATTATATTTACGAATGTAAGTATGATGGATGAGCAATTCCCCCACTCCCTATTCCCTGCTAGTCTGCAGTAAGGTTTTCGCTTTAACGCTCATTCTTCTTTTCGGCTTTTGAGATATAATTCCTCTTTTACTATTTTTGAAAACCTATCTATTTAGTGAAACACTAGTATTTCTAGAAATTTGTTTAGACAAGCAGCTACAGCGTGAACGACTTTTTCATAAGGAAGAGAAAATGGCATGTTGCTGTTAAATGTAAAAAGGAAGATTGAATTCGATCACCATAGGCCTGGCAGCGTAAAAATTCTATAGAAAAAATAAAGTTCCAAAAATAAAATTATTTTTTTTGTGGACATTTCCAGCGTTAAGAGCGGTAAAGACGGAAATTGTTCATTGGATAACTGACACAATGAATGTAGTCCTCAAAAACAAAAGTGAAACGGGAGGAATATTGTCGTCCGCCAGAGACACAAGGAGTTCCTCCACGAACGCGCCCACGCTGTCCCCATAAAAGCCCCCTTCAATCTTGGAACATTAAAAAAAAAAAAAGGCCGAATGTGACATATACGTTAGTGACGCAACATTTCCCAGTGAAACCTGGTATATATCCCTTAATCCCGCTTCATTATCATACTTAATTATTCAGAGTTTATTTATATTCATGAGGAGAGCCGGTATTAATTATTCGATTCCTTTCCTGTTGTCGAAGGCTTTTTCTCGGAATAAAACTCGCCACGGCATATGTTGGAGATGAACGACTCATTTGTGACTATCAATGAAGTTTAAGCTTTAACTTGACTAACCTTTCAATCTCTTCCTCTATTTTTCTTCGAGTCAATCCTACCTTAGGATTTAATTGTTCAACAGATGTAGGTGTAATTATTGGATTACAGATAGTTTATCATTGCGACATAGTTGATACCACTACAAGTAGATAAATATGGAAATGGGACGAAAGTAAAGCTCATAAATTTCACATAATAATTGTATCAGTTATTGATAGAGGTTATAGCAAAAAGAATCTGTCAAGGTGACGCAGATCGTTAACATAAAACCAGTTCCTTTTCAGGCCTCTAACTCTCAGAAGATAGAATAATCCATCACGTTATTGTACATGTTCAATGTTCAATAGGAGTTCGAATCTCTTCCATGAAAACCCAATAAGTACTGGATGATCCTCCAAAGTGATCTTGTATTGTCATAGAAGAATGGCAACACAAACCGAAGCGCAGGAAAGAAAATGCGCAAAGTGTGCACTGTGATCTACTACTACTACTACTACATATTTGATCAAACTCGACTGTGCCTAGCATTCGTTGTGATATTTGTAAATTACTCTATTAATAAGAGTTTTTAATATAAAAATAAAGTATAACACTCTTTATACACCTATCATGTTTACTATATATTTCCTAAGCAAAAATTCTTGCTAATAAACAAGGAATAAATATTTTGGTTTTACTCTGTACCTCCATCTGTGCAAAATTGACTTATCTTATCGATTTAAATAGAAAACTTAAATACCGAATTTGATAGAAATCAGAAGAGTATTTTTTATTTAAAAAAACCCCAAAAACTCTCTAAGTTGAAACCCCAAAAAATATTTCCTATGATATGCGTTTTTGTGAAAATGTTCAATTATTATATTTTACCCCATTGTCTATAATTTTCTTTTAAGCCAAAAATAACGAAAATATTGAAGGTTTTTAAATTTAGTCTTCCTGTAAACAAAAAAAAAGATTTCAAATGTGAAATTTAGTTTCTTAGTTTTAAATATAGTGGATCCAACATATGTGCACACATATTATTAAATTGTTCTTCTCATATATATGGGTTGTGTATATTTCAATGTACCATGATTTTACCATTTAATAGGATCGACAAAAAAAATAAAAGATATCAATGCTATTGAACTAATTGTAGTTTATTGTAATATCCACCCATTTTGAAGAAAAAAAAATGCTTATAATTAATTCTTAAAAAATAATTATTTGATATAATCAATAACTAGTATTACTAATATATTCTACTAAAGAAATTAACGACTTCCATTAATGATATATTATCAGTCTGTGGATGCTTGAATTGATCTAAAACCAAATATTATTGTTGTAATTCGGAAAAAAAAAAGATTGCAAAATCGGGTACGTGTCCCGCCCAAGGCAGGATTAAATTATCCAAATAAATAAATAAATGTATACCAAGTATGATCACACAGGAGATAATAAAAATGAGATCAAATTTGGAAATGACCTCCCAATACGTTTCAATATAAGAAATTATTGACTATTATAAAAATAATTATAGCAAATGACAAATCTAATGAATGTTCTAATAATATTAATCATATTCTACAAACAAATATCATAATATTTAATCCTGATTAAGACCCATTGTGCATTACATATATATCCTTAACGAAGGTGAGCTAAAAAGTTTTTCAAGGTTTAGTACGGATCCCCTCATCGACCTAGCTGATAATTACTAAGCCTATTTCCCCCACCGGCTCACACTGCTACTTGGGATTAAGAAACCCCACTGAGTCCTGGATATTACGTCACTTCCCAGGGCTAGGAGGTATAATTTAATTTAGCGCAAAGAGGTAGTGGAGAGGAGTAATTAGTAAATAAGCTTACGCAAGAATCTTGTGACGTCACGAAAACCGGAGCTCCCCGTTTAATTTTATCTGTCTCTTGGGGCTAAGAATCGATACTGAACTAGCCTTGTCGGGTTTCCTTTTAGACTAATTATTCTACCTTTTAAAATGAACTCTAAATAAGGATGTATTTCATATAGAAGTAAACTTTCAATGTTGTATATGCAAATCACAATGACATTCCTTTCACTTTCATTAAATCCAGGATCATAAATTACTCTCAAAGGATTTGAATAAGAATACCCTGTGGATGAGGGAGGGATACGTTTCTCAGCAATAATCTCATATTTAAAAAAAAAAGTTAAAATTGTACTGGTTATATAAAATAACCATTTTGGTTAAAATTGTACGAGAAGGGCTTGAAGTACCCGCAAATACGTATTTTTATCCTTCACGAATAACCCTATTGTAATTACATACGGATAGCCTAGTTATTACGTTTCGTACCTCCCGCAACAAAGTTCACAGCAACACCAACAAACACTTAATTAAATAGTTAATGTTCTTATTTCTTTCTGTGCTTCTGTTTGTAAAGATCCACTGGATTCCTGGGAATATCCAGCCCACATATAATGATACTCGTAAGTACAAAGTTAGTACGCCTTTTCAAATATGAGCTATAAGCTGATTGAGAAAACACACCCAAAACATAGGTTTTTAAGATAGCTCTCTAGGCCTCTATGTTTTTAGTGCCTATAATACTTTATTTCATTAGTATTAAAAGTGTTTCATATTAATAATTTTTTGTAATAGCATACATGAGTATTTGTTTCGCTATTTGAAATTAGATTTATTAATTATTATTTTTATTTTTTCCATTATATTATAACTGCAGCTTTTTAAAATGTTCCTTACATTATGACCTAAGAGATCGAAAATATATTTTGAAAATACGAATAAACAAGCTAAAAGCAGTGAGCTTTGATTAAAATAGATAGCTTTTGTAAAAAAATTTAGAGAATTTTAAAGAAAAATTGTACAATCCGAAAAACTCTTCATTTGAAAAANTTTTATATATATATATATATATATATATATATATATATATATATATATATATATATATATATATGTATTTATATGTATGTATGTTGCTTGTGAACTTATACATGTTTTCTACAGAAAATAGTTTTCCTAGAAATGTTATACTCAAAGTTTAATATTTTACACAAGATTATTTACCTAATGATAACACAAAATTTGTATGACCTTCTTCAAAATAGCTGTCTCAGTGCATTGTAAAAATAAATGAGTAGTAACAGTCGATCGGATATGAGAAGCCATACGACAAGGTTAAAAGTATGACACGAAGAAAAATTCTTCATTAAAAATTACCAATTCTGACATCTTTCGAAATTACAAAAATAAAATTAATATTTTGTTACTTCCTTCTAATTTGAATAAAATTAATATTTAATGAACCATAAGCTGAGTGAATCTCGTGGAAGAGGAAATATAAGCTTGGAAGCTTGCACTCAAAGATCCCCAAGTAATTACTAAAATATGCAAGTAAATGTATTAATTATAAAATATAATTTTTTAAGAAGTATAAATAATTCAGGCAAGATATCAACAATACCTCAATGCAATTCCAAAGCAATAAATTTTTAAAAAAATGTATCGGCCGTGTTTCCCCTGCTGTAATTATAAGCCGTATAGGAAGTACCTCGATGATTTTAGAAAGATTGTTTTCCTTGAATAAATTTTTGCCGAAAACTTCCAGTGAGTCACGGATAGGTGTGAGACATGGTAGAGGAACGTCCGGTGGCAACCCGGCTGTGGCCAGACGAAAAGAGGTCACTCAGTTCGGGTATCGAACATCGTCTCCGAAGTCAGGGGATGATGACGGAAGATGAGTCTTTGGTAAGTGTCATAACAGCTGGCCAGGGGATAAACTAGCTTAAGCAGATATCTTCTTATGCTTGAGTGTCTCATTCAAGATTCAATCAAAAATCAAAATAGGTAATAAAAATATCATTGGAAATAGAGATTGTTAATATAACTCCTGTACATCTCTGAGGGTAGATATTTTTCAGTAGAAAATATATAATACCACTTTGATAAGGTTGGATGGCATTGACTCTTGTCATGTACTTAAAACATTCCCTATTAGAGGAAAAAATAATAAAAATGACATTAATATTAATCAGACAAACAAAAAACGGTTATGAAAGGAAAAGTTAACTGACTTAGCGGTAGAAGACAATATTCCTTAATTTGTGAAGTTAGAAACGAAATTAGTGTTAATGGTTGGGAAGAAAAATGTTTTTTTCCTCTTTCAAAAATTATATTCTTATTAGCGACATTTAAATGTCAAATGATAATCCAAATAGGAGTCTTATCTGACCTCTTGTTTCTTCCAAAGACAGCCCACCTGGAATTCTGATTTTGATGATTTTCTCATCAAAATGCTCTCTAAACTATTTTTGATATTGATATATATGATTGAGCCCGTTTTGTTGTTGTTGTCCATTGACGTAGAAACTTCCAGCTAAACAACCTTTATCAAGAATTCTACACAAATCTTACATGTGATAATTAATTCATTTTCTGCGATGAACTCATCAGTTTCTTATTTACAAAAGGCCATTGGGAAGAAAAGTTTTGGTTCCGTTTGAGTCGATAAGGAGGTCAGTGGTCAGTGTGCGAGAGACAGGTCTCATTCGTGCCGGGGCCGGTAGAAACCAGTCAGCTGATCGCTCGAGGAACTAAACCGATTTGCATGCTTCAAGTGGAAGAAACCCCCGCTCTTCCAATTAATTAGGAACAGCCAAGGTGGAAATATGAAGAAACAGAAATATTTACCCCCGAGAGCGCTCAGTCACGCCCGCGAGGGTAAGGCTTAAACTGACCGGGGTGAATTGACCCGTAATGAACGATTGTTTGTAAAGAAATGGCTAATCGGGGTTTCGGGGTTCCTTGTTAACTATGGATTTCTTGCAGTAGAGCAACAATTTCTTCTAGCAGTAAAGATGGTGACGGGCTAAGGACAAGATAAGAGCAACAGTATAAACATATTAGACATTTCAATAATTGTTTTTTTACATTAATGAATTTTATTAATCACCTGTCCTCTAGCTGACAAAAAACAATCTGTCATCAAGCTAGTCTTATCCCCTCTACCTCTACTATCTCATGTGTGAGGGTCATCTGTAGTTTTAAGGCCTCCTAAAGGACTCTCTCTCCTCTTTCGCTAATCAATGAGTCATCCAGGTCTCTCTCTCCCGGACACATTCACCCATGTTGTCCAGGGTCGTACCTGCGTTCTAGTTCTCAGCACTTGTATTTTCCTTCCTACGTCCACTCTTAAGTGGTGCACAAAGCATCGGAGCCTGTTGTCCAGTGATTATCAGTAGTTTGAGCTTAGTTTGATATGAGACCAAACTTATATATTTTTTATTAAATCCCTTCTCGTCTTAAATTATACTTATATTAGATGTAGTAAAATGTATGGTATATTATATGTGTAATGTTTTAATATTTTAATTTTATATTACTTTCAAAAAAACAAAAGATAAATTAAACATTATGGAAAATTTAGAACTTAACTTAACCCCTCTTATTTTAAAACGTATAAATTAGTTGTTTCTAATGAAATTTGTTCAATAAATTAATTTTCTTTTGAAATAGGATGAGATGGAGAGGGGGTTTAGGAAGAGGTGGAAATTTAAAATCGTGATATCTACGATTTTATTAAACTTAAGAAAAGGTTTATAAGGTTAAATTTAAAATAGATTTAAAATCTCATTTTATGAGATTAATGTTCTACTAATTTTTTAAAGAAAAACTTATTGAGAATTATATTTACGAATGTAAGTATGATGGATGAGCAATTCCCCCACTCCCTATTCCCTGCTAGTCTGCAGTAAGGTTTTCGCTTTAACGCTCATTCTTCTTTTCGGCTTTTGAGATATAATTCCTCTTTTACTATTTTTGAAAACCTATCTATTTAGTGAAACACTAGTATTTCTAGAAATTTGTTTAGACAAGCAGCTACAGCGTGAACGACTTTTTCATAAGGAAGAGAAAATGGCATGTTGCTATTAAATGTAAAAAGGAAGATTGAATTCGATCACCATAGGCCTGGCAGCGTAAAAATGTTATAGAAAAAATAAAGTTCCAAAGCGAAAATTATTTTTTTTGTGGACATTTCCAGCGTTAAGAGCGGTAAAGACGGAAATTGTTCATTGGATAACTGACACAATGAAAGTAGTCCTCAAAAACAAAAGTGAAACGGGAGGAATATTGTCGTCCGCCAGAGACACAAGGAGTTCCTCCACGAACGCGCCCACGCTGTCCCCATAAAAGCCCCCTTCAATCTTGGAACATTAAAAAAAAAAAAAGGCCGAATGTGACATATACGTTAGTGACGCAACATTTCCCAGTGAAACCTGGTATATATCCCTTAATCCCGCTTCATTATCATACTTAATTATTCAGAGTTTATTTATATTCATGAGGAGAGCCGGTATTAATTATTCGATTCCTTTCCTGTTGTCGAAGGCTTTTTCTCGGAATAAAACTCGCCACGGCATATGTTGGAGATGAACGACTCATTTGTGACTATCAATGAAGTTTAAGCTTTAACTTGACTAACCTTTCAATCTCTTCCTCTATTTTTCTTCGAGTCAATCCTACCTTAGGATTTAATTGTTCAACAGATGTAGGTGTAATTATTGGATTACAGATAGTTTATCATTGCGACATAGTTGATACCACTACAAGTAGATAAATATGGAAATGGGACGAAAGTAAAGCTCATAAATTTCACATAATAATTGTATCAGTTATTGATAGAGGTTATAGCAAAAAGAATCTGTCAAGGTGACGCAGATCGTTAACATAAAACCAGTTCCTTTTCAGGCCTCTAACTCTCAGAAGATAGAATAATCCATCACGTTATTGTACATGTTCAATGTTCAATAGGAGTTCGAATCTCTTCCATGAAAACCCAATAAGTACTGGATGATCCTCCAAAGTGATCTTGTATTGTCATAGAAGAATGGCAACACAAACCGAAGCGCAGGAAAGAAAATGCGCAAAGTGTGCACTGTGATTGGCAAATCTTTTGCCTCTTGAATCTTCATGATCCTACACCATTCGAAATGACATATTTATTTCAGTTTAGAAATAAATATGTCGCTAACAGACTTTATTTAATATGTTTGTGTACTAGTAGAAAAGGTCTCATGCATGAACAGTATCATTTATTGGCCATTCGCTGTTTAATTCAATAAAAATTGCTTGCACTAGAAAGCAAGATGTCCACGTTAAGGAAATACACTGTGGCGTTAGTATGGTTTCTTAGTAAGCCAAGATTTGTGGGTTTGATAGCAACTAAATATTTTGGACTTAAATGAAGGAAGAATCTTAAATCATGTTCTTTGGAATGGACGCATTGCCGCGGTCAAATTAAGATAACTGAGTCAGTAAAGTTAATGGATCTTTAAGACTCAAGCTATCTGCTGATAACCTTTCCAATATGGCCGTATGTGTTTGAGATCTTATCCCAACTTTTAAAGTTAATAGAAGACTTTTTTAAATTTCATTGAAGGAGGTAAACGCCATATTGGATATCTATTTGTATAATGAGCGCAATGATAACTATCATCCAAGAATTGTCGAATTTAATTATTTACGCTCATCTCTTCTGAAATTTCAAATCACCATATGTCTGAGGACTTGTGTGCCTTTCTTTACGTGTATCGGTGGTTTCAGTGGCCGAAACACACCATCCTCAAGTGACTGAAGCGATCCTCTGCTGCAAGACTGCAGCCAGATGACTTCCCACGCGCGGCCCGCAGAGACAGAGGACCGGATTCAAGCACTGAAGACAATTAAGATCTCTCATTGGAGGTTTCCTGTCTGAGCTGCTGCAATTATCACTCTCCTCTCTCTACGGGCTAATGAGTCAATCCGTCCTCAATCCACCGTAATCAGGGCCTTCCTTCTTCCAGCTGTGTGCCGGCGGTGGGTAGTCCCGGTGATTAACACGCTGGCTCGCTTCAATTGGGAAGGCCGTGGCTTCATCGCGGCCGGGATTAATGATAATGACCGGGCTTATTAGCGATAACAACGCTTTGTTTGACAGTCACCAGCGGGCTGCGTGTTCGAATCTATGACCCTGCCATCACAGAAGAACTAAGAAGGTTCTACCGAATAACTTGAACAGAAATATTCCAGGGAAGATAGAGATAGTTATAAGAAAAACTAACGAATTCGGTGTAGCGCTTGGTAAATAATTAAAATATTAAGACACATACAAAAAATGCAGTTTTGAGCTAAACATCACTATTTTTATTATAATTTTCTTTTACTTACATGATTATTTTTTTGTCAGAATTAAAATTATTATACACGAAAATGCGGCCTCAGAGAAAACAACAGGATATTTTACAGAATTATTTTAAAATCATAAATTTTCTGACTTTGATATATCAAGTCCATTTTTTAAAGTACTTTAACATTACAAACACATACACATATATTGATAGCGATATAAGGACTGATTATTAAAGGAAATTTGAAAGAATATAATGAGAGGATAAAGGTAAAATAAAAGGGGCCGAAGTACAGCACCATGAGTAACGCCAAGAACTGTTATTAGCTGATCAATTGCCGCAAACTGACCTATCACGACGGTGAGATGCTGGCATCGGATATTTATAATTATGTCGCAGAGGTGAGATCCATGTATCTTCTGACACCAATCAAACCATCATTCTTAGACCAAGGTTTTCCCTGCCACACCAAAGGTCCTGAGAAATTCTACAGGAATATATATAATAAAGATGAAAAAGCGACTGAAAATTCTTATATTTCCAGTCCCTAATGTGATGAAAATATAATTACTTATTGCAAGGCAATGTCCATGATATCTTGATCTTACATTAAAGAACTCCTATAAGTGGCGAGAAATTCGCTATAATATAACCTTGACTGTTCAGGGCGGTAGTGGTTACCATGCCGATATTGTTGCATTGAGAGTAAATTAATAATGGCCTCAAGTGGTTAGGTTACGACCATGAACTCAGGGTCATGAATGAGCCCATGACCAAATATTCTTATAGGAATATGTTGCTAAATAATAATCTTTAAAAAATAATTCAAATATATGAATTGGCTAATGTATTATTAGTGAATACAACAAAAATAAAATGAAAATTTTCTCATGATTTATTTATTTGAGTTGCATGAGTGCCCCTCAATGAATTCAGGCATTTACGCCTATATGATTTTAAAAGTATCTAATTACGCCTATATGATCAACAAGTATCTAATTTTTCTTTCTTCTTTAAGAACTTACGACAAGAAAATAAATAATGGATCAAAGGTTGCTAATAAATTATGTCTATAATGTTTACAAAAAATTCGCATAATCGTATTTAATTTTGATTCAAAATTTTGTATTAATTATTGTCGATGTAGGCCCAAACAAAATAAAAATTTCACCACGCAGGATATGCGTAAGAATATAAGAATAAGATTATAAGAATAAATATATAAAATTAATCACAAGCCTGAAAGAAGGACCTCCAAAGCTTGCTCTAGACTGGCCGGGAAAGTAAAGTGGATAGCGCCCCATCGAAGCTAGTTTTTAGAATTCATAAAAATTGACAATAAAAAAAATTAAATTTCAAAATTAACACGTCTATAAATTTAGGGACTCCATCAATGGAATCTGGTAATAAATGGAATAACGCACTTGAAGAATCAAGATCAACGACCAGTTCTAGCAGATACTTAAAAAAAAAAGAAAAAGAAATAAAACCAGTTCCAATCTCTTGAAACGGAAAAGAATTCTGAAAAAAAAAGCCAACATAAAAAACAAAACAATTAAGTGAGAGCATTTAAGTAGGGTAATTATAAATCCTTCAGTTGTAATTAAGTTGAAAATGCACGCCTCGCCACTGCTTTAATTATGTCTTAAATACAGCTAATTTGTGTTTAAGATAATAAAGCTCTATATTGCATTTTGATCTAGCCGTTCGTTTAGGATTAGTTACAACCAAAGTATGATTACAACTTGAAATTTCTGACTCTCCTTCGCCCCCCCCCCCCTAATAATTGCTGAAATTATCCATATTTAGAAGTTAATTATATTTCTGAAACGTTTTATTTTAATTTTTTTAGTACAACTGGTTCGACTGATATAATTTTCACTACCCCTCCGAGTAAATCCATGAGCTTATAATTAAGAAATATTTTTACAAAAGAAATAAAAATATAATTATAATTGCTCCATATTTATTGTAATTGATGGAAAAAATAAAAAATAAATAAACGTTGTGTAGCTCCACCGATGCTGAAGTAGTTTAGATTTCACACACAAAACCGAAGATATCAGGCTCAACACTCATACAATCTGTGTCAAATAATGATTATGACCAAAGGGAATATTTAATTTAATAAAATATATAGAGAGATTATTAATTTGATATAAAAAAAATATACAGAAAGTATTTTTTAAAGTTTATTTTCATTACCTTGAAATTGTAATTTATAAATTATCTACCCACTCCTTCAAAATTGTATGTTTTATGTGAGCATTACTTGATACATTGGAATAAGGTATTTGACAGCTGATTTTTTAGTGATTTGTCACTGTTCGTATGTGTGTACTGTAGAGTGTTTTTAGTTTTAGTTGGTTAGGTGTAATAATTCCTTAACGAAATATATATAGAATATATTAAGTTGGCCTCCCCCCACCCACTTCGTGAGGGAGGTCCTTCAATCAGGGAATGCAGAACGGGCAAAAGGACACAACACATCCTGTAGCACCTCGAACATTTTTTTGCACAATGTGTATCCTCTGGGTGGGTCTTTCCGAGCCATTGTCCCCAGCCGGCAGCTGAACAGTCTTACAAAGAGTTCTCCACTCTAATCAGGGAGGTTCCAGGCATTGATTATCGATCCAAATCAATGGGCGCCCTTCTCTCCCCAGATTTTTTCTTCTCTTCTTCCTTCTTCTCAAACAGTCCCTCACTCTTTCTCTATTCCCGCCCGCATTTGCGCGGGAAAAGCTCGGGCCGGGCGAACGCTCCCTTTCCCCTCCTCACTCCCCCCCCCCCCCTCAAGCTACCGACCATCCAGAGAAATTTATGTCCAACGAGGGGAGGACACATTTAAAAACCTAATGTAATTCAATGTAAATCTATCTCTCTCAAACTGTTTTTTAAGGTTTTATTTTGTTTTTTAGTATGCCCTTTTTGAGATTCTTTTGGGTCTCCTGTATCAGAAGAAGGCTTTCCACAGCGGTTTCTTCATTAGCAATATTTATTTTTACATCAAATATATTTTATAACAAAAGTTGTAAGGAGCACTAAAAGAATGTTAACAAAATAATCATAAAAGGCCTTACTTAAAAGATAACGGATGGAAAAAATAAGCAGTATAGCCATTTGGTTTTTATTCGCAATTAGAATATTATTTTTATATAAACACATAGCCTTAATCGTGAAGAACCATCGATGTAAGTCAAGGGTATGTAAAATCATAAATTTTACCTTACACATACATACACATATATTGATAGTGATATAAAGGCTGATAAACGAACAATTTTAATGGGATTTGAAAGGATAGAGTGAGAGGATAAAGCGAAAATAAAATTGGCTGAAGCACAGCACCATGAGTAACGCCAAGAACTGTTATTAGCTCCCTAGTAGAAGAAACGTAGGGAAATAGTAGAGTAAAAATGTTTATTGTTCAGAAATTTCGTTAAATAAGTTTTTAGAAGCTTTTTATTACGAAAATTAACAATTAAAACTTTAAAAAAGTTGAAGAATAATGAAATAATAGTATTTTATGATAATTAATTGCGAATAAAAAAAAGGGAGGAATGAAAATGAAAGTGAGAAAAATGACTCTGATGCAAGGCCTTTAATTAAATTTAAGGGCTTTGTTAAGACGTGTTTACAAATTCAGTCGCCACAGCCATTAAATAAGGGCTTGAAGACGTTTGGGGGGAGGGGGACCTGAAGGGTCCTTGACATAATTAAGATTCTGAGAAGAGAAAAAAAAAGGGTAGAAAAAAAATTAGAAAGAAAGATATAACCCCTAGCCACCCCCTCTATAGCCAACAGCAAAAATCTGGCTGACTAAGCGCACTTTGAAAATTAAGAAGACGACGTTAAAAGGGGATTGGACGAAACCAGTCATTTTCTACTTCCTGCCTTATTCGAGGATCCCTTCTGCGGAGGAAACCAAGAGGTAGGGGGGAGCCTGGAATTAGGGGAGAATCTAATATTCAACGTCAAAGGGGGAGGAAAGAAACAAAAAAAAAAGAAATAAATAAAAATGCCTTCACTGTAAATCTGGACAAAAGAAACGAATTTCTTTAGTGGGTAAATATGGTTGTTAGGAATAAAAGAGGAATGCAATATCAACAACGATGAATTAAATTTAGCAAAAGACATTAAAATAATTATTGTATATTGCGTCAATTAGTAAAACAAATTTTTTAAAAACATATATTATAAAAACTTATGGTAAATTAAGTAAATGGTATCCAGGCTACCGAAGAATTAGAGTCACACCCAATAAACCTTAAAATAAGGTTTATTTGGTGTGACTCTTATAAAATACTTGCGTAAGAGTATATATAAATAAATAAACAATACTTTTAAAGCAATATTTTTATCCTATATAATTAATTATCGATTAACAAAGAATTATTTACATATTTAACTAATGTATTTATAAACCATAAGTGGTGGTTAATTCAAGCCAAATATTTAACTTATCTACTTACTAAGAGAGTAGCATCATGAAGAGGACTCGATGGGCTTACCTGGAATAAAAAAAAATGAATTAAAAAAACAGTAACTTTATCTATTTAGGAATAGACAGAGGTTTAATAGGACACTTTAGCAGGACTTATATCCTTCTTAATTATGTAAATATACATATATTTGAGTTATATAAAAATATGTTGACATCCAAATATACTTTTGTGATGAAAAAGTAAAGATGGAAGAATAGTTCCTGAATGAAGCATGGACTAAAGAACTAGACTTCAAGGACTACCTAGATAAGTATAGCTAGAGAAAAGGGAAACATGAGTGCTAAAAATAGAGGAATAAGAAGCTATCGATGTAGAGCTAGAGGTGGAGAACTTAAGAGCTAGAATTGGAGAACTGGAGAGCTTGTGAGCTAACGAGGTAGGGCTGGAACTGGTGAGACAGAGAAATGTAGCATGGACTGGAGAACTAGACCTCAAGGAATAGAAAAGTATAGCTAGAGAGCTGGGAAACTAGAGTGCTAAAAATGGAGCAATAAGAAGCTATGGATGTAGAGCTAGAGCCGGAGAACTTAAGAGCTAGAATTGGAGAACTGGAGAGCTTGTGAGCTAACGAGGTAGGGCTGGAACTGGTGAGACAGAGAAATGTAGCATGGACTGGAGAACTAGACTTCAAGGACTAGATAAGTATAGCTAGAGAGCTGGGAAACTTGAGTGCTAAAAATGGAGAAATATGAAGTTATGGATGTAGAGCTAGAGCCGGAGAACTTAAGAGCTAGAATTGGAGAACTGGAGAGCTTGAGTTTGAGAATTTGAGGGTGCAAGAAGTGAAGCTAGAGTTAAAATACTTGAGATGTACAGTTGTAGGGAAGAAGAGCTCGTGGAGGGGAACTGTAGAGCTAGAGTTGGAGCTACAGATGTAGAGCTAGAGCGCGAGAACTTGAGTGCTAATAAGGTAGAGCTAGAGAGGACGTATAAAGTGTGGTCCTAGAGAGGAGCTGGTAATGTGTGGAGGTAGAGCTAAGAGAAAGTACAACTAGAAAATGTGTGAGCAAAAGCTATAAAGCTGGAGAGCTTTTGAGCTAGGGCAATATAACTTCAGAGATTAGAGCTGGGGCTGGGAGAGTTCAAAAATCTGGGAACTTAAGAATTAGGGGTGATGGAAGTGGCAGCTAAAGAACTGGTACTAGATTTGGAGATGATGCTGATGAGATTGAGAGAAGTAGAGGTTGAGTTGAAGAACTTAAGAGCTAGAGAAGTAAGAACAGAACACGTCGCGGGTTCAAATCCCGCCCAGGTCAATCTTTTATTTATATATAGAAGCTTGTCCTGAGCCATGGGTGTTTAAAATAGGGTGGCAACCTGTAGATAGCCCCTCCCTCCAATGNGAACTGGAGAGCTTGTGAGCTAACGAGGTAGGGCTGGAACTGGTGAGACAGAGAAATGTAGCATGGACTGGAGAACTAGACTTCAAGGGCTAGATAAGTATAGCTAGAGAGCTGGGAAACTAGAGTGCTAAAAATGGAGGAATTTGAAGTTATGGATGTAGAGCAAGAGCCGGAGAACTTAAGAGCTAGAATTAGAGAACTGGAGAGCTTGAATTTGAGAATTTGAGGGTGCAAGAAGTGAAGCTAGAGTTGAAATACTTGAGATGTACAGTTGTAGGGAAGAAGAGCTCGTGGCGAGGAACTGTAGAGCTAGAGTTAGAGCTACAGATGTAGAGCTGGAGCGCGAAAACTTGAGTGCTAATGAGGTAGAGCTAGAGAAGACGTATAAAGTGTGGTCCTAGAGAGGAGCTGGTAGTGTGTGGAGGTAGAGCTGAGAGAAAGTACAACTAGAAAATGTGTGAGCAAAAGCTATAAAGCTGGAGAGCTTTAGAGCTAGGGCAATATAATTTCAGAGATTAGAGCTGGGGCTGGGAGAGTTCAAAAATCTGGGAACTTAAGAATTAGTGGTGATGGAAGTGGCAGCTAAAGAAGTGGTCTAGATTTGGAGATGAAGCTGATGAGGTTGAGAGAAGTAGAGGTTGAGTTGAAGAACTTAAGAGCTAGAGAAGTAAGAACAGAATAGGAGACCGTAAGAGTCCAAGTCAAATATAATCTTGCCAAAGTGGAAGAATGATTAATTCCTTGAAACGTGGGATAATCAGCGTCAATGGGTATAATATTTATAGGATTATTTTTCGTTGTGACTAAGGATGCAATTTAGTTCATCCACAGCTGGTAGCGAAAAACCGTATATAAGGCTCTGTGCCTCTATCAAGAAAGACGCGGGAGTATTTTATGATATTGGTCGTGTCAAAATGAAACATTAATGCCAATCAAACGCACTCGCCGTAGGAACGCTTCTGAAGCCGGGACAAAGTTCCTCACTTATCGACTTACATTGTAAGTAAGAGAGGAAGACTACATCTCCAATCGTAAATGCCTAATCGCCTGTTATGGAGAGCCTAATTTACGGCGTCTCAGGGAAGAAGGTCAGGGATGTTGCTCGTGGCTCGAGAAGCAAAAATAAATAAAATAAAATTTAGAAAAAAAAGAAAAAGGTAAGAAAAAAATACAACTCTGGATACAATTAAATTCACTGTAAAGAGAGTCTGCGGTCGTTCTGAGAGTCTGTGGAAGAAGATTGCTCCGGCAAATCGTTCCTTCTCTCCTCCGACCCCTCTCTCCCACTCCATCCCTCTCGCTCTCCCCTTCTCACTCTCTTCCAAGCTGTAAATTAGTTGATGGAAAAATTTTTCTGAAAAGAAATGAAGCTCCCCCCACCCCTCCGGTGGACTAATAACAGACGGCCCTTCCGAGGTTTTTACTGCCCAATAAAAATAATGTGGATGTTTACAACCTTTCGGACAGGTCGGAAAACCCGTAACCTGGGAACATTGTAATTTTATATGTATTTAACACTCTCCGTAGGCCGTTGGGTGTTGCCCTCTACCCAATTAAAAAGGTTCTGTCAGGAGAGAGAGGCTAAGAGGTCCCAAGCTCTTTCTCTAAGTCCTCAAACCTACCGCCGATTAGCTTCTAACGACCGGCATTTATTTGGGACCAGCCGTGCCGCTCTTGTTTCTCTCCGAATGTGTCAGAAAATTTTTTTAAATTCCTATCTCCGGAAAAGAGGGAGAGATTTGATTCTTAGACAGAACAGGAATGAAGACACCCACTGAGTCAGAGTAGTTAGCCTATCGAAAATTTATGAGTGATTACACGGACCTCCACAAAATTCTTAATATTCCTTGTGTGGAACTTTCAAATTAATGAAATAAATAAGCAGAAATTTGTGAAAAACATGGAGACATGGATTTATTAAAAGTTAGCCAAGCAGGAGCCCCATAATGGAAGGTCATTACTATTCCATCCTGATCTGGGTTCGGTGTCGCATTGTTTTTACCCTTCTTATGGCAAAGGTCGATGATTTCACGGATTAATCTATTCCGTCAGTCTACTGCTCACAACTCTCCTTAGAGAATAAATCCCAATCGCATAAGGGTAAAAACTTGAATAGCTGAATTTACGTGAGGAAAACAATATAATAAGTTTGAATAATCAATGGTAAGATAATTTCATAAGAAACGATGGAAAAATTATTCCTGATTTTTTATTTATGTAACTGTTACTGAATAACAACAGGGATATACTGGTTTAAAAAATTTCATAAAAAAGAATGAATCTCGTGGTACGAAAGAAAGTTGCTACCTTAAATCAGTTGTTTTTAAAATTCATAAATGAGACCAATGATAGGAAGTTAAGGCAGAGGGGTGAGAAAATAAAAATAAAAATGGAAGTATCACCCTTCAAGGTATCAAGGCCATCTCCCACCCCTCTTGGCTTGATCAATTAATAAGAAAGAAACTTAGGGAGCCGTTGACCCAGGATGTTTTCATTAAGAGCCGCAGAGGTATAATTAGACTTTAAACGGCAGTCTTTAAAAGGTGGTTAAAATAAACAACAAAAAAAAAAAAAACGGGTGGATTGGCGATGGGATTTCTTCCCAGTCATTAAATACTTAGGGGGGAGTTTACCACCCTGCTCATGCGTCCGGTGCTTGATTAATTAATAAAGAGGGTAGGGAGAAGTGGGGGTGATAAACAGAGGACGACCGAGGGGTGAATATTAATTACGACAGCAGCACCACCTGTTGGAGCAGCCTGTAATTAAGTTGCTAAAGGGGCGTCAGTTAAATACCTTTAGGCAACAAGTGGTTGAGATCCTCTTCACTCATAAGTCACGTGTATTTCCACAAAACAGAAAATCTTATATAATAGATTAGAAATACTAAAAACAAATACAAAGACAATGACAATAAAGAAAACGTATGAATTTATAAATATTAATTTTCTTGTGGTATTTAATCCCACGTAAATTTTAACAAGTGCGGGTAATTCAATAATTTATCAGGATTGTCACAGTAGCATAAATGGTAACGCACCTGCCCGGAAAGCTAGGAGATCCAGATTCGAGTCGTGGCTAGGACAGTTGGATTATTTATTCTGTTCCCTAGCACTAAAAAGTGTTAAAATTTTCGTATGAATTTATATTTACCGGAAAAATTGTGACTGTCTACTAAAAATAGATAACTATAATACGAATATTCCACAAAACTTAGTCTTTAAGTAAGAAATGTAAAGGAAAACATATCAAACTCGCAACTGTTGTAAAAAAAAAAAACTGTTGAAAAAATTTCTCAGATTGATACTTTCATAGATTAATTAAATTAAAAGCTGTAATAACCTGTAGGCAAAATAATTAAAGATCATAATATTCAATAATTTGGTTAATTGGTTATTTTGGATAGATCGTAAGCACGTGTAATAGAAAAAAAATTCTCTGATATTGGATTAGATATTATTTACATTGCACAAGAACATTTAAAAGTAAAAGGAATGTCATTAGAGAACTAATGGATTGGGTTAAGCACTAAACTTTAATTTCTTTTTACTCAAGACTCCTTACTGGCCCTGTCAATTAGTTAACAAATGCCACGAATTGTTTACACATAATCGGCCTTCAACACTCTCCTTGGATGGCAAACTAAATATAGGAAGAGTGCAAGACCAATCTGGACCAAGGATATTACTGCTGCCGAATCCTCTACCAGTAAATGTCCTACATCTTCAATCCGAAATACAGTGAATCCTCCATATTTACTTTCCAATGACGCATCTGTCGCCCTTAGGCCCTCGAAGATCAGGACAAGGTCCAGCTCACCATCCTTCGCCCTTCGGTCTCCATCTTGCCACAATCTTGCAGCCCAATCCCGCTGCCCAATCTTTCCAACAATTCCCATTCCGAGTATCTTCCCGTCAACTGAAGGAATGTCCTTTAAATCTACTTGATTTGTAGAGTGAATAAAGAAATTACTTAGAATTACTGCACACATCCACTTCGATGTAAATAACTCTTCTACATTTTCAACAAAATACATAATGTAACAGAATGTAACAAATTCTTTATATACATATATTTACTTCTAATTTCTCTCTCTCTCTCTCTCTCTCTCTCTCTCTCATTCTGACTTTTATTCCTCTATCAAAACCCGTCAAGTCCCATAGCAAGCGATCTATCCCTATCACTCTCACTCCTTCTCTCTCTCTTTCCTTTTTTCTGTGACATGGCTCTTTCTCTCTCTATCTCTCTCACAAATACACGCAAACCTCATTTCCTCTTGCTAGCTCCTTCCTTCTTTCTCCTTCACAATCCTGAATTTTGAATAGGGGGGGGAGAGGGGGTTATGCACATTTAAAAGGCCTGCTTTTCTTACCCTCGGCCTACCGTTCTCTCGTGATCACGTACGCTGTGGCTTCCCGCCTGTACAGAGTTATAGGTTGCCAACACGTACCTCTCTCTGGCTGCCTCCAATCCCCCCCCCCTTTGGCAAAGAAAGGTTATCCTTAACCTTAAATTTATCGTTTAAGGTTAAGTTGAAATGATTTTGCCATAGATAAAATATACTATCTTAAAGTTGTTTTAACAATATTGCTATAGTTTGGTCTGCATTTTGTTGAAATTGCAAACAAAAAATTTAGAAAATTTCTATAAATGTATTTTTTGCTTCTTATTCTTTCATTTTGTGATATATATATATGTGTGTGTGTGTGTGTGAGTGTGTCTAGCACATTACCTGTAATTTCTATTATTTACTACAACTACGAAAAATAATAGAATGGAGATATTTAAGAATGTAACTCCATCACACAATAAACTAGAGAAATAATTATTATCAGGAATAATTTCTGAAGGAATTTATTTGTTGAGGTTGCCTGATGAAGTGATATATAATAAATGACCCCAAATCTTTATCGAATTAAAATCGTCCAAAAAAAAAAAAATATATATATATATATAGAGAGAGAGAGAGAGAGAGAGAGTGAGAGAGAGAGAGAGTGAGTGTGGGAGGGAGGGGGAGTACACAATTCATTTATTTTTATAAAAATTGTTGCTTGTTAAAAGAAAGAATAGTAATAAGAATAATTAAGATATTAGTAAGATAGTTTTGGGTAGCATCTATAAAATAAATTTTTAATATCTCCTTAGTTCATGGTATAACAAATCTTTAAAAATTACAAATGTTTTGCTAAATTTTTTTGAATCTCCAAAGGAAATTACGATATAAATAATTTTCCTTAATGAATGATATGATTGAATTACTTACAATTTAATAATTTCAAATTCAATAGTATCACAACTGAAATGTAAATATAATTTGTTTGCCATCGTCTGTAGCAGTATAAGGAAATTCGTTTGATTACGGTTCTCCCACGTGACTGACAAGATTTTATCCGGATGCTAATTTAGGAGTTCACCTTAGATGTGTTCTTTATTTTTTTTAAATAATATATATA
>KZ808278.1:152970-186922 GCA_000696205.2 Oncopeltus fasciatus
ATCGCAATTTGGCCCTATATATATATATATATATATATATATATATATATATATATATATGTTTTTGTGTGTGTTTTTTTCGAATTCGAAAGGAACCTACAAATTGTATCTTAATTCAAGAATTAACACCTACTATAGGTTACAAATATTGACAAACAACTGTAAAATGTGTGACGTCAGCTAAGTATTGAACGAAAAACCTCGTTGGAAATGTTACGCCCATTACATCATTACACCTAGGGGAAAATAGTCAATGATAAACGCCAGGGTGTTTTATTAGAAGTGGTGTATATGATAAGATCCATACAGAGAGTCTAAATACACTCGAATATGGTAGAGCCACCTAGATAGGACTGATTCATGGATATTAGGCGGTATTTAATATCGATCTACGGGCAATGTGCTGGGAATTAGTCGATTTTTCAGCGTGTCGATGTATTAAGTAATGAGGGAGTCGATTATGTAAGCTATTGATTTTCCATCAAGAGTGCTTGTGCCTTCCGGGCACCTACAGGCACAGCTCTAACTTCCTTCTTCGCAAGGGTTTTGTTACGCCCCCATTGGAACGAAAAAGCAAAATTAACGCCGTAGAGCTTAAGTAAACATCTACAGCAATTTAAATTTTACAAGAAACAAAAACTAAATTCATTCCTTAGAATGTCTTGTAAAATCGGTTTTCCATAATTAATAAATGCTCCAATGGAAAACATGGGGTGTTGCCACTTAGGCTATAGGAAAGGAGCAAATATCCAGTGATTGAAAACAAACGCCTTCATTCAATACTTTCAGTTGTTTTACAAGTGTATTTTAACAGTATCATTCAAGAAACATTAATAAATTAATAAATATTCAATCATTGAGTAGTTTTTGACAAGAGAATGGTAGCTTAAGTAAAGATAGTAGGTGAGTTTTAAACCTCAAAGCTCAATATTTATAACCTAGAATAATAACCTCCACTACTGAGAAACTTTTTGATTTAATGTATTTATAAGTTCTCGCAGCTTTCGTTATCATTTGTGTGGAACTATGCACGAACTTTTACAGAGTAAAAAACTCTGCTTTAAGAAGCTTTCTATTAAAACAATTTCTGCACAAAATAACAACATAAACTAATTCATATTAATAACAATAAATATTTGTTGTAGAACTTTGAATGTCACCCCCAAATCTTATTTCATCTGATTTTTCTCAATAATGAAAGAAAAGTTTTTTTGTTTGTTTTTTTCGTTAAAATATAACATCACAAATTCAATTAAAAAGATTAAACTAATTGTGGTATCGTTAAATTAAAATTTGCATTCCTGGTAAACCCCTACTATTGATTTTTTAACTTTGATGCGAAAGTCCAAAGCTGTTTATTTTATTAAAAAACAAACCAGTATTGAGTTTTATTGCTCTTAAATAAATATTATGCTAACTGAAGGTGAAATTTTGTTTTTACTCCCATGAAATTTCGGGTTTTTCCTCTCTCTTATTGATTCAATGTCAATTAAGAACTTCTGTAATGCAATGACACAGACAAACAAGCATAATGCATTTAAAAATTTTGATTAAAATTTGTAAAGAAAATAATGTAATTTCGACTTCTAAGACAAACGATCTAAATCTTAAGGAATCGTTCAATCGTTGTTGAGAACAAAATTAATAATTAATAATTTTCTTGCTTAAAGAAATTCTGAAATAAATAAGTAAAATACACTTTACAGTACGAATTTTAAAACCGTTTAGAATACATAGTTTTAATAATTTTTTTGTAATTTTATTGTCTATTTAATTTAGCGGGAATTAATAGGGAGTAGTAGTAGCTGACCCACAATACTGCCTACAGTCATACATTTGAACTATATTAGGGATAAGAAAAATATAATATTTACTAATATGTTAATACTATAACTACATACAATATATTTTGATGAAATAAACTTTATAAAACTAACCAAATGAGTAACACCTTAAGTTGAGAAGAAGAGACGTTTGATAATGGAGAAAAAATCTAATGGGCGTAAAGGCTATTTTCTAGGTGGAGGCATTAAAGAGGGAGCGGTTGGGAAAAGTATGAAGAGTATGGAGAAGAATCTAGGAAGGACAATCACGAAGCAAAAGAAGAAACAAGAGTTGTTTAGCTGAAGAATACTTTATTCGCCGAAGAGGACAGGTTGAAGGAAACATGGAAGAGATGAGTTGGCGGACGGGCTTCAGAAACAGTAAAATGAATTTGATTACATTATCCTCATGTACTACTACAGTCAATTAGTTTCTTCGCGCTGGGACTCAAAAGCGTATAGTTATTTCTTGATCCTTAGAAACGCTTTCTAGTGTTAATTGTAATAATCCTTCAAGAAGGATGAACATAAATTAAGGTAAATAACGAATTTTATTTTATAAACTGGAGGGGACATTGTCCGTAAAAGACAAGACCTAAGCCTCCTTATGGAAGAATAAGTGCAAAAACGGGCAGCCATCGGAGAAAATATAGTAAATAATTACTTAATAATAACAATAGTTAATAATAATTTGAAAATAATATTTTAGACACATTGAGTTTTGAGTTTTTGTAGCCTAAATAAAAGCGAAGATATTTCGACTATAAATTCAGGCCTTCCTAACAAATTTATCCTCCCCCTTCTTTCTCCCATTTAATTTATCCAACGGATTTGCAATGAAATAAGACTAAATTTGTTTTCTATATTTTAGGAATAATAGGGGCTCACCGAACACTCTGAATTAAATTCTTCTAAATTTCATACGTATTTATTTTTTGTAAAAAAAATTATAGATTAGAAATCGCATTCTACAAGTTTCTTTTAAATAATATTTATAACACTAACGAAATTCATGACAGTTTTTCAATTTTTTTGTTATATAAAGCCCTCTCTCGAGATTGATTTCAGCCATTTACGATTTTATCTAATGGTTTGCAAAATAAAAAAAGTTTAATAAATTCGGTATTAGTCTCTTTAGTTTAAGAATTGAGCATGTTAGCGTGTGTGTGTGATCAGAGTGAAAATCTGTAGAAGTTCTTCAAAAGTCGACTGATGGGGCAAATGAGAATATTTGGACTTCTTTGAGAGAATAATGCTGATAAAGGATTATAATTTATTTTATATTTTGTAATTGCATAACAGGATGTATCATTACCAATTATATATTTTATATTGGCTAAGAAATACATACTGCGAAAGTAGAAAATGTCTTATGGATGTAATGGAAATTTAAACTTTTCCCTACTTCACGATGGGTTAAAAGACTGATATTCTAGTTACATTGTGTCTCCAGATGCAATTGAAAAAAAATAATAATAATAAAAGGCAGTTGACATAGATATGCAAACTATGACGCCCTTTCTACCGCTTCTCTTCTCCTTTGAGCGTAATGGCGGAACAATGTGTTAAAGAAGTCCGCCATGCCAGGTATCAGCACAATGCCGAATGCCGCCACCAGCCGCGCTAGTCATATTGTTTCCAGGGACTCATTAGCGCCCAGATCGACAAGGACTTATCCAGCCGCGAGGGAAATAACCGTTGACCCAGATAAGTAAATCAAACACTCCACACATTACCACGGAGGGGCGGGGGGAGGGGCTTTTAACGAGTCAAAGGCCCCGGAGAACTCTTTCTAGAGGTCGGACCGAAAGAGAGAGAGAGAGAGACAACCTGAAGGTTCATTAATGTTATCGAATATAATCATCCTTTGTGTCCGCGCGCGCGCTCTATTGGCAGAGTCGTGAGGACCTGGAGGGCCTAGAGGCAACAACAAAAAAAAAGGTCTTTCGCGAGTCTATCTGCGTGTGTGTGTGTGTCCCTGTTTAATTGCAGACCTCTCCTTTGATGATATCCTATTTGCATGTCTCGGGGATATGACGGTTGGACTCTGTGACGGGAGCTGTCACTTTAAAAAGGTCTATTCCAACTCGTGAACTGTCACGTGATTTCTATTCTCCGGCCTAGGCGAGCCTTAACACAGATGAGTAAGCGATTGTATAATTTAACCCCTCTCTGTGGACGTGAAACAATCAATTTCTTGTTGCCAGGAAGACTTTGATTTTGTTACTTAAATAAATCTTATCGTCTTTAACTTTAAATTGAATCCTTCACATACTATTTACAGTAATAATAAAATAAAAAAATAAAGCAAAGAGAAAAAATAATTATAGTAGTAATTCTTCTCCTCGAGGAAGCACAGCTTTTTCGTACCGTGACTTAAATCATGAAAAATTCCTCGGATGCACCTTGAATCCTCTTGGCAACTCTAAGCCCTATTTTAGTGGCTTTCATCGTTGGAAACAATCAGGTGGTCAGTTGGTTTGGCTGACCACGCTCCTTTTCTAGTGTGCTGTGGTTTGAAAAGAAGCACATCCCAAAGTTGTGGATCCATTCTCGGTCCCTCTGCCCTGTTGCGGGAATGAACAATCCTACCACTCAATCCCCACCTTAGGAAAGCCAGGGATGTCGGTGTCATTTTTACTCCGCTCCGGCATAAGACAAAAATGTCATCACTTCTAATAAATATACAATTTGCTTCTTTAATTTAAAATTATACTAAATTTTACTTTACAAACGAGTTCGAGGGGAATTTGACTAAGGTCATTCTATGCTTTTTGGCAGAAATGTCCAAAGAAACCCCCAGAAGGGCGAAACTACAAGAAGAAGGACCTGGGTTGGGAGTCGACAGACTCCACGGGGCAGTTAACTACGGCCTCTCTTAACTTCCAACCAGACCCAAAGACCTGGAAGAGGACTAAATTTCAGAGGCCGAAGAAGAAAGTACGTCGCCCGACAAGTCCTCCAAGGGACCCGACTTTTCCATACAACGGGTCGGAACTCCTTTTTAAAATCGTCTATAATTCAAAAAATTATAAATTATTCAAAACTGTTATATCCTTCAGCTGTGGATATAAAAATACATTTATATTAAATCAAGATACATTTTAACTACTCTACATATTGGCACTTTATAAGTATGGGAAAGCTTTAATTTATAACTAATTCATTGCTGTCATCCTGGGAAAGGATTATTTATATTTCACTATATATCACAGTTATGTATCAAGAGTTTAACGATTATTTTGATAAATTTTTAACTAATTGAAAAAAGATTTTTTTAAATATTTTTTTCATTATGATTCGATCAAACTACAATGGTATTAAGTGCGCCAAAGACATCCTTGTGACACTACAAAAAGGAGGGGCCTGAAAAGATTATTGTTCAGATTTCATCGGAATGGGAGGATCGGAACGGACAACTTGTGGAAGAAGTGTTTCAAAGAGTTCGAGGTAACTGTGGCAGGAGAGTATATGGTTACTACAAGAGTCCTTTCATGACTCTGCCACGGTCTTGGAACAAGGGCATTGCCACAGATATAAGAAATACGAAGGGTGAGAAAAAAATAAGGACAAAAAAAAAATAGAACCTTCTCTCACTGAGAGAGAAAGAGAGAGATAGAGACTCGCTTTCACGACACTTTAATCCATAACGGATTATATTATTCAAAAGGCGTGACGTTGGGTTATGTAATAAGCTAATGGGACTTCAGCCCCCCCACCCACCCCCTCAAGGGACTCCATTCTGATTGGCTCATCGATCGAGCATGGTTCTCTGGTGGGAGTCCGCGTTGAGCTCATTATGACAAAGCTATACCATGATTACGTCACGTAGCTGATACTATGGTCACCCCCGGCCGCCGGATTAATTAATCCATATATCATCCCCTGTCCGACTGGAGTGATACCCCCCACCACCACTTGTGTCTCGTGGGCTTTCGGACATTCCCGTAACCACCCCCAGAACGCGCCGACGGCAATTAGTCGATAAATAATATAACCGCAGCGAAGAAAGTCTGTCCATACTCGTTATCACGTTCGATTCCCCTCCCCTTCATTCCAAGGAGGCAATTTTCATACTTCAATTGTTAAGCTGGACAAAGGATGACGAAATCCCAACTGTCATTCGTCAACCTAGTCAAGTCGTATAATTCTGATTTTAAAATAGCTCTGCCATTCTAAGAAAGCTTTCATTTTGAGCAGTTTCACATGACAGTAGTTATAAAAAGAAATGGTGCTCTCAAAACGAATGAAGTTTTGAATGAATTTATTATTTAAAGAAATTCGGAATGTGATAAAGTTATCACCGAGTAAAGATACCATTTTAATTTATTTTTCTTCCACGACTCGCAAACTCGCTGGGAATCAAAGTGCTCAATTTATGCTCTGGAGTATTTAAGTACATAAGTTCTTCTTAAGATCATTCGCCACTACAATTTTTGTACAACCCAAAAATCTGAAAAGATTCTCGAGGATAGTGGACTACAACGATAGTCAGCCACCTTCCTACCCAGGAAGAAAATTTATTAAAATTTGAGCATTTTTGAAATCTCATTCTATTCTTTTTCGAATAAAAAAAAATCACGTTAGAAATTATTAACAGGAATATTGTTCCAAAGTGAAAAAAAAAAAAAAGTATCTTACCAAAATGGTTTGATTTTTTTTAAATATTTATTATTTCAAATATTCTTGCTTTTAAAGTGGATTAACCAATGAAAAAATTCGACCACGAAAACGAGTAATTTAGGGGCGTGTCAGTAGAGAAAATAATTATCACATTTATTGTCAATTTAATAAAATTATAAATTTATTTCTTAATTTACTACAACTCTTTCTCTGCTTATAATTTTTGCTACCTCCTATGGATTATGCTTAAAAATTATTTTACGTAAATAAATCGTGCTTTTTGCCCTTAAATAAATTTTATTGCTCATTCATTAGATTTTTGGCACACCAATACAGTAAAAAAAAAAAAAATAAACTATTCAATTTAAGTTCGTTTATGGCTGAAATCGAACTATAGGGAGACTTATTAAAAACGAAATATTTTTAATTAAAAAATCGTTTATTACGTTGTTGTTTTTTACGCGAAATATGCTGAATTATGCATATAAATTTGTGAAATTGAACTTTTTAAATATTATTTATATTACTCTAAAGTGATATAATTTTTTTTATTACAACAAAATATAATTTATTTATTTCACTTAAGTTATTGTTATAATATAAATGTCATCACTGCATTCATGTTATTGGAATAGTTCCTTTCAAAAGTCTGACAGTCGAAACTTATAAACAACATGTTACATTAATAATAGGTAAGAATGAATTATAAATGCATTTCAGTTTGAAGACTAAGCGAAACATAATTGTCAGGTAAATACATAGAACAGCAATAATATCAATAAATGTGAATAATTAAGACAATTCATTGGTTAATTATTCACATTTATTGATCTACAGTTAAATGCAGATTTAATTTAATACTGATGAATATGAATAAATAAATTTAATGTAATACAAAACCCATTAGGGATTTTATGTTAGTGAGGGGAGTGTAACGAGTCAAAGGCCCCGGAGAACTCTTTCTAGAGGTCGGACCGAAAGAGAGAGAGAGAGAGACAACCTGAAGGTTCATTAATGTTATCGAATATAATCATCCTTTGTGTCCGCGCGCGCGCTCTATTGGCAGAGTCGTGAGGACCTGGAGGGCCTAGAGGCAACAACAAAAAAAAAGGTCTTTCGCGAGTCTATCTGCGTGTGTGTGTGTCCCTGTTTAATTGCAGACCTCTCCTTTGATGATATCCTATTTGCATGTCTCGNATATATATATCAATTAATACGTTAGAAATACATTTCTTAGTAATACATTATAGGATTTTCTGATTATCCGTAGCTTTACTATCTTCAATTAATATTGAGTGATTGAGTAACATTACTATCTCAAGCTCTGAAGATGGCTTAAAATATGATCCGAAACGTTGGCTTATTGTTTAGGAATATTTTTAACTCCCTAACTTCATTTATTTTCCATTAATACCTTAAGACCGAGTATACTAAATTCACTAGAGACTTGACTCGAGGAAAAAAAAATTAAAAAAAAAAAAAACTACCTATTCTCGATATGCCCATCAGCTTTATAGAGATCTCAAGCATATTGCTTCCAAGATGAGACGTAAGTCTAGTTAGTTTGTCCAGTAATGGAGTTCCAACTCCTTGTTTGAAATAAGGTAGAGTTATGTGACGTGCACACCACATTTTTTTTGCGGCAAAAAATATAAAGTCTTAACTGAAAATAAAGATAAATAGAACACAAAAAATCAAATATAAAATGCCTACATATATTTTGCATCGGAAATCTTATTGGCAATTATATTACATAAAAGGAAAGAATTTCTTCAGTTATGTTCCTTTCTTTTGTTTTTGTTTTCTCTCACTTTTTTTTTTTGTTTTGTTTAAGACATCTTGCTTTTTTCAAAGACATTTACACCTCATCGAGAGTCCGATCATTTTTTTGTTTTGTTTTTACCCACTCTCATTTAATTTTCTCCCGAGAGACTCCCAGCGGCCCGTCTTCCTTCGCGTCTAATTAAGAAGAGCAGAACGAAGTGGACTGAAAAGAATGTCCACGTTCGTTCCAGAGAGAGGCTGGAAAACGATTTGCCACCGATGAGTAGTCGCTCCAGGAGCCTCCAGCCCGCCTTGTCTCCAGAAGGATGTGGAGGTCCTCCTTTAAAGAGCTATTGTATCTACTCAATTTGCATTAATCAAAACATCTACTGCTTATAGACTCCTAAGGGCATGTAATCGCCTCTACCGTGAATACATAAAAACAGGAACACAAATAATCCTGTATTAGTGTATGAATATTAAGTTATAGGCAAACCGCATACGAGCAGGATCATGAACCATAAACATAAATTCTAGGGAGTAAATCTCGGAGAAGCAGCATGAGCTAAACAGATTTTCTGTTTCATCAAAGATGGACAAAGATAAAGGCAAAGAACTAATTTGATCCTCCTAGCGGGAGAAGTCATGCAGGATAAATGTAAGATCGCTGAAGCTGACCCTAGGCTGACCGGGACAGAAGATGAGCTCAACAATCCTCGTTCATTCTTATAATGGTTACTTTGTAAATAATCGAACGGGAAATAAATTTCAGTAAATATCTAATAATTAACAAGATATATACGAATCTTCAAAGAACGAATTGGCAAAGATTTGCAAAATTGACCCTAAACATTAAATCGAATAAATCAAACTAGAATAGAGTATTTATTTTCAAAAAAATAAAGATGATTAACAATTCTGATTCGAAAAGCACAACAAATAAATTATATTTTAAACATGATTATAATTATTTCACAAAAATTATAAAAATATAAGTAAGCATTATATGTATTCAAGAATAATTATAATGGGTGATTTTTATAAAAACATAAGATAGATTTCAGAAAAATACATTTTAAGACAACTAAGTTTTTCTGTAGTTTTTCTTTCTTTGAAAGTAAAGATGATATAGAAGAAAACTCACCAAGAGGCTTGTAAAAAATTCTAAACACCGAATTTGTCTATATTACGATAAAAATATAAAATGAGAAAAAGATTATCTCAATGTGGTCAAATTTTAGGCTTTTCCTGTATATAAAACTGTTTAGCCAGACTGTAATAAATTAAATACACCTAAAATTATTTCCAGTCTGTTCTTAGTAACTGGATACGACAGATAAAAAAAATAAACAAAAAATAATAAAATTACTTCAGTTTACAGCTGGCTATAGGACTAATAAAAATATTTTTTTTTAAAGTAGAACATTAATATACGTCATACATGGGTAAATTGAAATAAACGTTAAGGTCATACAAAATAAATAAGGAGAAAATTACTAACACCCTGATGACATGCAATATCCCTAAAGTACGAAATTAAGAACTTCATTCTAGAGATAATGGGTTAGCAAAAGAGAATGCGTAGTACAAACATTCCTTGAAATGATAAATTCGGTAAATATTTTAATAAAATATTCATATTGTTATATATATTTGAATATTTACAAAGCACATTTAATTTAATTTTTTATAGTTAATATAATTATTAATACTGTTAGCTAGGTCAGAATATTGGGAAAGTATTGTCAATTATATTCACAAATGTTTAAAAATTAGGTATTATATAATATTCCTCGTTTAAGAATAATAATAAAAACCATTAATTTCTCCCTTCTCCCCCCCTTTAGATAGAGAATGTTTATGAGGTTGACTTGAACGGTTGACTCTTGAACGAGGGCGGAGGGCGCTAGGAGAGTCACCTGGCGGCGATGGCCCTAATTAGAGAAGAGGAGAGGGAGAACAATAGCCCCATGAATCCAGGCGCGGACCCCTAATAGACACTCGGCCCCCTGAAGTTTTTTCATACATTTTATTTATTTTCCCTTTTCAACGTCCGCCCCTTGACGGACTCCGCTACCGGGCATGGCGTAGGGGAGGCACACACCTCCTTCCTTGTAGCTC
Organism: Oncopeltus fasciatus; assembly: GCA_000696205.2. Taxonomy (NCBI): domain Eukaryota; kingdom Metazoa; phylum Arthropoda; class Insecta; order Hemiptera; family Lygaeidae; genus Oncopeltus; species Oncopeltus fasciatus. The sequence goes on from KZ808278.1 coordinate 163,302, forward strand.
AACCTGTTTGTGTTGAATGTTCCTTTCAAAAAGTCAGTCCCGCTAGGGAATCATCAAAAGAGAAAATGTTCATTACATCCGGTTCGTTATATGAACAACCATAATTCTGGTTACAGATGGAAAAAAAATAAACAATTAAAACATTTTTTACTAAGTTAAAACATAGTTAAAACAAAGTCTACGTTTTATTCATCAGATAAATTAGTATTAGTAATTATAACGGAACTTGAAATTGATATTAGCACCCACAATCCAGCATCTGATTTTTTGACGGATGGCTAATGATCAATCAGTTAATAAAGCAGTTATAAATTATGCTACTTTAATTTTATCTTCAATAGTTACAAATCGATACTTGAATTACATTCATTGATGGATTGATGGATATAGTGTTAGCAACAATAATATCCTAATTGTCTCAGTCAGAAGTACAGTGATTTGAGGATATGGGAGGAAGAGAGAGATATAATATTAATGTAGATTCCCCATAGATTGTCGACTGATTCATCATTCAGGAGCAGGAATATTCTCTCGAGGACGACATCCGAAATTACATTCATCGAGAGCGACCGGCTCCCTAAGTCGGGCTGGATTGACTAGATGTGTGAGCAGTGATTCGATGGGGCTTCAATTATTTAGTAGCGGATGGAAAGATGGATGTTTAGTTAATGTTAACTAATTTCCACAGATGGTTTCGACGGGCATCATCGTCTGATCCCAATATCCTAATCCACTTAGGGGCAAACGAGAATTAATGGACGGGCGCATTAAGTGTAATATGACAAACATTTGGACTTCCTCCCCGATGGTTAAGTAGCACTTAACAAACTGCCCCTATCACTCCAATATCCCGGCCTACCTTGCAGATAGGGCGACACATTCACCACGTAGATTTGGTGGGTGTGTGAGAGAGTGAACGCCATCTTTGTCTCCTTTCCGGTTGTCCATTTCGCCCTGTTAGGCCAGTTTTCATTCATCTCCCCTCCAACCTCTTTATTCCATTACTGATTGATGGGGTATTTTTTCCCTCCCGCTCCCAGTCGAAAATGAAATAGCGAAAAACCATTAACGGCAATAATGGCATTATGTGTAGTCGGAGACCAGGGTGTGTAGGGTAGGCCCACATGTGGCTAAAACTGATTTCTCCTATTCAATTCCAGCAGAAAGCTGGAGGAAATAGCAGCTGGCGAAAATTCAATAGTTCTTCCAGCCGTATGTATAATTTCAATTGAATAGGTTTAATGAAAAGTATCATTTTTAACTTTTAAATATCCCTCATAAAATACTTTAAGTCAGATCCTACACGAAATAGTTGGGGAAACACTGAATTATGTCAACAGCTCAATGCGTTTAAATGTACTCATATACTTAATATTTGTTCTGTTTGCACATAGGTATCATAATTTTTAAATTAGACTCATGGCAATCACATTATTAGATTTCTCTTATTAAAATTCAGATACCGATTGTGTTTGATGATTCACTGATCTAACGATATAGTTTATATTACTTAATATAATAAAAATAAAGTCGAGCGAAGACAAGATGAAAGAGTGTATAAAAAGACTTATTGCAAATTTTTAATATATTATTGTAATCAGAAAAAAAAAGAAATAAAAAGCAATAATTAAAAGTGGTCCCTTAGAGACCAAAACACCATCATTTTGAAGTTCAGGATTTTTCTTATATTTCGGACAATTATTTATGTAATTAACTTAAATTTTTTATTTGAAAAGTAACAAAGGCTTAAATCACTGTTACAACCAATAGGAGTTTTTTCCCCTTAATTTGTTTATTTTACAACGTACTTAAACATTGTCTAACAATTCATGCTTAACAATATATACCTTGGTAAAAACATTACTGTTTGGACACCAAATTTATCAATTTTAGTCAGTTGAGCGTTGTTACTAAAAATCTGAATTTTGCAAATAAAAACAGAATTTAGGCAGCCCAATCGCAAGGATAAATCCTCAATCCTGTTGAGTTTTTCACACGACTCCGGCAAACTTTAACAGTTGAAACTAATTTATAGAACATTTTTTAAAGGAAATAGTTCTTTCTGAATTTTTTTTTCAAGAAATATATTCAACTGTGAATTGATCTTACATACTAAGTGCAAAACTAGTAATCATTCAAGTACTATCTGATTGTCTACTTATGTCATTTCATATAATCATCATTGTCTTCTTTATAGTTGAAGAAAATGAAGAATTTAATAAAACAAAATTCGTTCCTTTATTTATAATTTTGAATATTTTTAGTCAGTGCATTTATCGCTATCTCTAAATGAAAAATAGCGATAATTTCAAAAAAATAAATTATAAATAAAAATTCTTAATATTGCCATCTAATAAATAAAATTTATCATTCAATTTTTTTATGGTCCCTAATAACACGACCCATACACCAAAAGAATTTTACTTTTAATTATTTCGGAAAACAAAACTTTTTTAACATTTATGCCACAAGATCAACTTTAAACTAAAAGAACTCATACCCTATTATATAAATCATTTTGAGAAATAGATATCAAAAAATATATCAACAATTTTTAGTGCAAGAGAACAGAATAAAAAATCTAACTGTCCCAGCCAGGACACGAACCTGGTTCTCCTGCTATCCGAGCCGGTGCATTTTCATATATGCTACCGAGACAAGTCTGATAAGTTATTAAATTCCCCGCACTAATGTTCTCTGTTCCCTTGCACTAAAAATTTTCAAAATTTACGTAGGATTAAATGCCACAAAAAAAAATGTATAAAAGATGAAATATATCTATTTATTATGGATATCTTAATTACCAATCTTAAAGACTATTTGCCTATAGATATTTCATAGCTATTTATTTCTTTATATATATAAATCCTAAAAATTGCCTATTGGCCTAGAGATATCTCAAAGACTGTCTATTAGTCCAGTTCTATTACAGAAGAGGAAATAGGAAGGGTCCCAGATGCCCACCCTGAGCAACTCCACAAACGAAAGACTCTTTCTCCGGCCCCCTTCCCCTAATGACCTCTCGACTCGTGTAAGCCCTGATGAAGACCTCATCTCTCCAGAAGCAGCCCAGGGAATGAGGACCGTGTGAGCGTAGTCGAGAATCCCTGCACACAACGCTGATATTCCGGTCCTCTCGCGTTATTAATATCTCGTTTGCGGCTGTACTCCCGGCGCCGCGAATCAGCTGAGGGAGATACTTCGACGGAGCAGACGAGGCCGATGCACTGATGGCTAAGCCTATTCCGCTAAGCCCATGCAGTTATGTCAGCTGAAGAGCTTCCGATAGGCAATTCATTTCAGTTGCTTCTCTATGCCACCTGTCGTATGGGGCTAAAGATTCCACCTTTCAGTAAAGGATGATAACAGCGATTAGACAATCACAGATATTTTTTGGAATTAGTTCGAAACCACTTTGAAGCATGCGCAGTAAAGTTTTACCCACCCAACGAACCTCTAACCAGTTTAACAGGTTTGAAGGCTGCCAAAAGTCATGATGATACTTATCTGCTTGATAATTTGTGCGAAATAATTTCAAGGGCATTCTTCTTGCATAACTCCTACGAGGTGTCAGTGCGACAAGCAAGGCACAGCTTGTACTGTAATTGATTAACTTTCGAAAAAATCAAACATAAACAAAATAAATGGTAATAATTTTGATGGCAAGAAGTAGTAATTATGAAATTTTAACTTTTATTAATTGTGTCAAGCACATAAGACTTCATGTGAGAAAACATATATGTTAGTCACAAAATGTATGGCGAGTGGGCCTCTGTGTATTTGTCAACGTTCAAAAGGCTACATATTTATATTTTTCGAAACAAAATTTAACGCCTTGAGCAATTTAATGACTTGAGCAAAATCGGAACAACACCATTGATGAGTTACCTGAAACGTCAAGTGCAATAAAAAAAAATTGTTTTCAAGTAGCAGTAATGTTTAATGTAGAGCATTGAATTTCAGCAAAGGATTCGTCTATTGATAAAAGAGATGTTTAAGGAATTACTTTAAATTGGACAATAGGAGAGGGGGCTTATCGGAAAACTCGATTTTATATATGAGACTACATGTCAGAACCAATTGTTTATCTTCAGGAAATTTTGCTTTTTAATTTTAAGAGCAAAAAGAAAGAAAGAAAGGCATTATTGATCCATTTAGGAACAATAAGAGAGGGGAGGCAGTGGAACTAACGAAAATGTCAAGTACGAGTGGAAAAATTGTTTGTTTTTTCTTTTTCTTTTGCAGTTGGCGTAATATTTAGCTTAGAGTATTAAAAACCAATACAGATTTGTTTATTGGTTAACATAAACAAGAAATTTCATGTTTAAGATACATATATAAGTCACAATTATTTGTGGTTTTTTTAAAATAAAATTTAGTATACCCTTATAAAATGTAATATGAAAGGGATAATTCATTTTTTAACGAAATCATACAAAGGGAGCTGAATTATCAAGTAGAATTTTTAAAGTTACTTTTTTTTTCAATTAAACATAAATAATATGTTCTTTTATTAATTTTGCAAGCAGTCTTAAGGGAATAATATTTTACCTGGGTATTTTTTTTAATTACCTAAAATTTCACACATCAAAATTTAAAATAAATCATAATTGTTAATTGGTCAACAGCGATCCCAAAATCTTTTAAATGAATACTAAAAAAGTACGAAGATTGGTGTATTCTCTTCTCCATTGTTGAATATAACTCTGGATAAATAATAATTTACATTGAAATAAATTGTTTCGAGTTATATAAACCTTGTAAATGAAATGAATCTTTCAAGTTGATTAATTTAACAAAAAAACACACAAAATGTCATGTAATATGAGCTGGTTTTAGTATGTTTCTGTTTTTATTAGACAAAATAGATGAAAGATTCTTCAAAGACAGAGGACAGACAAAGATAATACAGTAATTTGTAGGATACCGCCATACTTGAGGCCAATGTTCTTGTCTGTTTAGTTATTCATGTTGTCGTTCTGATTTATGCATATGCATGTATATGCTTAATTTAGATTTCTTTCGGATATAGGATTTGAGAGTTCTCTCCGATTCTTATTGATTTTGAAAGTTGTGACCAGGAGGAAGGCAAACAGGCAGAGATGATCCTATCACTTGTCCCGAGGCGTGGGCAGATAGAGCGACTGGTCCCAGACTGTCTTTTTAATGACCGTGTTTAACATAAGTAATGAGTTTAAGAGTCGTAAAGATCGCTTAAGTTCAGATCCGCCCTAATCTCAGATGGGACGGGTTAAAAACTCTGGTTTTAATGGCTCACACTAAAGTATACCTAACCTCATTTCTCACATGTGTTCCTAAAGTGCAGCCGTAAACATTCTTCCTTATGGTATTCAAATTTAGTCGGCTTGTTTCACTTGTTCTTCTCATAACAATCAGCATTACATATTAACAGAGCTTATAAAATAATAAACAAAAAAAAAAACAATAAATATAAATAAAAAAATTTGAATGGTAAACATTAGTAAATTAAATGCTATTTATTACTCTATTTTAATGAAGAATTTTTTTTTTCAATAAATAAATAACTCAAACACAATTCAGCTGTGCTTATGACGTCACATTTCGGATCTTTCTAAAATACTTTAAAGAAATATAAGTTTCCTTGCACTGTAAAAAAAAAAAAAATATAAAAATATGTTTCATAATTTCCAACCCTTCAGGAATTGATGCTTTCATTTTATTAATACATGACGTTACATGAAATTTATAATGCAAGCATATTAAAGATTTATGAATACATGGATGGTTGAATCTTAATAGAACTGAAAATTTATTTGATTTTTGGGCCAATTTTATTTCCTTTCAAACTATTAACCGTATTCTTTACAAGCTGAAATCGGATGAATAATAAACAAAGGTTGTATTAGTTTATCATCAATTTCTTATTTCTTTTAATTATTAGTTTTATGAAAAAATGTATGTAACGTAATAGATAGGAAATATACTTATCAAAAAATCTTGTCGTTTAAAATTGCAAGAAAGTCCAAGAGAAAAATTTAAGAATTTAAATGAGAAAGTTTAATTTTTCCCTCCACCTCTCTTTTCTATCTTTCAGCATTTTCTTTTCATTGTCCTCGGGTTTTAAGATAAACGTATTAATTTTCTTTTATTTATGCCGAAAACTGCTTAGATTACACAGCTCCTGCGGCGTGATGGGTTTTTAACAGCTGGATTCGACAGTGAAATAGTTATTTTGGTTAGTGTCTTTTAAAGTCCTATTATCAAGATATAAGATAAGATATAGGTCTATTAAAAAGAAGACCTCTTTCGAAACACAAGAACACTATAACAACCCCAAATAGACTTATCAATAGGAAATATTTTATGTAATATTTTCTTTAGTTTTATACCATAAAGTTTAGAATAAATTCGAATATATGCAGTAACTTTAAATATACTAAAAGAGCAGGGATGATTAAAAAAAAATGTACTTTTTCTCTAAGTTGCGTATAAAAATAAGCAAACAGAAACACAGCAAAAGTACTAAATAAAGAAATGTTATATAATATTTCCATACTTTAAAGATGAAAAATGACTCTATGGAAAATGAAAAAAAAAAAAAAAAATGGAAAAGGATGTATATTTAAGTGTATATTTAATCACAAGAATAAAGATGGCTCGGAACGAGAAATAGAAACTTCTGATAGAGTAAATTTTTGTAAAATATAAACATTTTTGAGACATATGTTTAGGAATGTTTATGCCAATAATAATCTAACTACAATAATTACTTTTTTTTTTTTTTTTTTTTTTTTTTTTTTTTTTTTTTTTTTTTTTTTTTTTTTTTTTTTNATACAACACAACACCATTCTACTGTTGAAAAAAAAATTTTTTTTTCTCTTTCATCAAAATTTAGTGTTTCTAACAAAACAAAATGTATTCCCACTGACCTTATCTGCGTCGAGGACTCAGGACCCCATTCTGGGAACAATTTCAAATTTATTATACACACTTAATTTGAATTTTTTTAATTATTCATTTATTTATTTTAATTCTTTAATTTCCTATATTTTCATTTAATTACTAATAAGTTAGTTTTGTAAATAATTATTCTCCCTAACAAATAATTTTAGATATACATATACATGTGTGGTGTGTGTGTGTGTGTGTGTGTGTGTGTGTGTGTGTGAGAGTGAGTGTGTAAATATATTAATTAGTTAAATTTCAATATTAAATCCCCCCTACAGTTGTTATTAAGTTTAACTAAAGATTTTATTTAATCTTCCTATGATAAAAAGATATATTTCTAACAACTAAAAATGGAGCCCCGATAAAATCTCAGAGCTAAATTTAAAGTGATCATTAAAGATAAATCAGCCACTTAGAATACAAAACTGTTAAGGCAAAGACAAAAACTGATCTACTTTCAAATTAATTTACTATATTTATTTCTTTTACTATATTTTGATAGATAATTTCATTTAATATAAGGAATTTTCAGAACCCTAAATAATTTTCATGAATATTGGATGCCCTGCTTCAATAATCATTACTCACGCCAGTTTTTAAATAAAAAATAATATAATAATAGCCCCCAATCAATACTATAATTTTATTTACAGTCAGATACTTAATGGTAAGGGTACAAAAATTACAGTCTAATCCTTACAATCTACATGATTGGGCGACTATCCTTTGGTTATGAAGACGTTTCATTATTTTTATTCGTACCAAGGCTTGTATTTTTTTTTCTTAAACTTTTAATTTTTTAAGGATACGTCATAAGTTCAATATTTAATTTTTTTTTTTTTTTTTTTACTTTGACTCGAATAAGTTAATGATCTAGATAATTAAAAAAACTAACAAATTAAATTAATAAATAGTCGTGAAGTTCATCACTAGTGTTTATTGTTTTTAATTTTAAAAAATATTGCATACGTGACTTATTCTACCAGATGATTTAATTTAATCCGAAGGACAAAATACTTGACTGAGCCACTCTAATTAAATGTCTTCAAATGCAGTGGTTAGTTGAACTTTATCTGCAAATGTTGAAATTACTCTTCGATTATAAGTTTCCAGTCATTAAATTATGTATATCTTGATTAACGTTTTATTGATTCTCGCAATGTTCTTTTTTAGTTTCGTCATTAGTCCAATTTAAAAAATTATGAATAACACAGACTTTATAAAGCCCACATTACTCTTCCATCTGCAAGTGAGGTTTTATTTCATCATCTTCTACTACGGCAGTTCCCAGTTGAATATTAAGGGGAGGTGTTAACAAAACTAATATATGGATAAATTAGGGGGTTGAAACTTCCCCCAGAGCTCATTAAACAATGATTTATTTTCTTCCCTTTCCAAGGAGTAGCGCAAGGCTGCAGGGAAGTTAGACGACACTTTTATATTCCCGACGATACGTAAGAAACCCTTTTGAAAAATGAAAAGATTTGTGAATAGTTGATGGCCACGCACGAGGGGTTACGTTTGTTCTAGAAGACTCTGGAAGTGTTTTCAATATCCACGACCCTTAATAATAGACTCCAACAGTCCTATCCGGATGAGTAGTTTTCGCATCGAACTCCCGTCCATGGACGGTTAATTGAATAGAAGTGGAAAGAAATAATACATACGTACGCTCAGCTCGTAGTGGGGGGGGAGAGAATAGGGGTGGGGATAATGTAAGGGTTGCAGGCATAATTTTATCTTATTAGCGTGTGTCCAGCGGCATGGTGTATTTTACAAGACGAGTCATTTATCAATTTTCGACTTTAGCCAGGGACTGTGGATGAATTAATTAGAAAATTCAAAGAGGGTGTTGGCAACAATGAAGAATGACATAGACATTTATCTCACAATTGGCCGTAGACAGGAGCTGCAAATGACTTACTTATAATTTCTAGATATACTCTAGCCATTGTAGAAAATGTTTTAGGTTATGTTATGCATTCTTACTTAAATAATCTAAAGGGATATTATCACTACCAGTGAATATAGAACTACCATACCTTCTATTATCCGTCTTCATTGGTTTCTGCAAACCATCTTCTGTTGGCGAGCGCTTTCGGACATTGTCCATCNAAATGTCTTCAAATGCAGTGGTTAGTTGAACTTTATCTGCAAATGTTGAAATTACTCTTCGATTATAAGTTTCCAGTCATTAAATTATGTATATCTTGATTAACGTTTTATTGATTCTCGCAATGTTCTTTTTTAGTTTCGTCATTAGTCCAATTTAAAAAATTATGAATAACACAGACTTTATAAAGCCCACATTACTCTTCCATCTGCAAGTGAGGTTTTATTTCATCATCTTCTACTACTGGCAGTTCCCAGTTGAATATTAAGGGGAGGTGTTAACAAAACTAATATATGGATAAATTAGGGGGTTGAAACTTCCCCCAGAGCTCATTAAACAATGATTTATTTTCTTCCCTTTCCAAGGAGTAGCGCAAGGCTGCAGGGAAGTTAGACGACACTTTTATATTCCCGACGATACGTAAGAAACCCTTTTGAAAAATGAAAAGATTTGTGAATAGTTGATGGCCACGCACGAGGGGTTACGTTTGTTCTAGAAGACTCTGGAAGTGTTTTCAATATCCACGACCCTTAATAATAGACTCCAACAGTCCTATCCGGATGAGTAGTTTTCGCATCGAACTCCCGTCCATGGACGGTTAATTGAATAGAAGTGGAAAGAAATAATACATACGTACGCTCAGCTCGTAGTGGGGGGGGAGAGAATAGGGGTGGGGATAATGTAAGGGTTGCAGGCATAATTTTATCTTATTAGCGTGTGTCCAGCGGCATGGTGTATTTTACAAGACGAGTCATTTATCAATTTTCGACTTTAGCCAGGGACTGTGGATGAATTAATTAGAAAATTCAAAGAGGGTGTTGGCAACAATGAAGAATGACATAGACATTTATCTCACAATTGGCCGTAGACAAGAGCTACAAATGACTTACTTATAATTTCTAGATATACTCTAGCCATTGTAGAAAATGTTTTAGGTTATGTTATGCATTCTTACTTAAATAATCTAAAGGGTTATTATCACTACCAATGAATATAGAACTATCATACCTTCTATTATCCGTCTTCATTGGTTTCTGCAAACCACCTTCTGTTGGCGAGCGCTTTCGGACATTGTCCAACTCCTTTGAATACAGACAGTGACAGTGAACGCATGTATTCGGCCAGAAGATGGACAATGTCCGAAAGCGCTCGCCAACAGAAGGTGGTTTGCAGAAACCAATGAAGACGGATAATAGAAGATATGATAATTCTTACTTAGCTTGAATCATTAAATTCTAATTAATAATCTACAAAAAATATGTTTGTTACAATAAATATATATATTTCACTTGTTCCGAACTTGACTTTATTCTGTAGAAAAATAACTTCTCTAATGAAATTTAGAACAAAAAAAATGTAATTTATCCCCTTTAAATTTTTGATGAGCTTAGAATTGTAATGAAATTGATATAAACCATATTTGGCAACAGTGAAGAAAATTATCGAGTATTTTTAACTATTGGGTTAATTTAAAATTGATTAATTGTTACAACTAAAATCTATACTAAAATAATTTATTTAGAATTCTCAGACATGGTGTTAGCATCATTTTAAAATTATGTTTCACTTTCTCACTTTGCTTGGAGCAGTAAATGAATTCATCACAAATTTCATGGATAAAACTTCGCTAGATTTTCTTCCACTTTTGACTTTGTTCTTACTCTAAATGAATAATTCAAATCTTAAAGATGATATGGCCTCAAAGAAGAAAAAAATATTTTAGATCATATTTCACTCATTCACTTTCCTTGGAATTGTGAATGGGTAACTCAAAATTTCAGAGATTTCGTTGTCAACAAAGTAAATTGTTTTAAGCTATAGTAGAATAACTATCCACTAAAACAGCTGCCATCTTACCTTTTAAATAAATGCTATTGTTTTATAATATAATCGTCTACGAATACATTGAAAGTGTAAAATACATATATTTATTTTCAAAGTAACGATTAATCAACTGTCTTCGGTATATACCTTAATCTCTAGATAATCTATTATTACAGTTGAGTATTATAACCAATTATAAATCTTATAATGTAGTACGGGCAAATGATCAAAATATAAAAACACTCAATTATTTTATTTAAAAATTTGTTTTGCTCAATTAATTTCGTATCTATTATTGGTGCCTATTCAGGAACTTAATATATACTACTATTAAAAAAAATCAGTAGTTACAAATAAAAATTAGGCCATTCCATCACCAATTCAAGGTCACAACTTTATAATAGAATAAAATTTTTGATCTAGCCTTCATAGCGAAGGGTTTCAATACTCATTTGCCAGTACAGTTTTTTTTTTTTAATGAAGGGTTTTGTCAGTCATGAACATTTGATTCAGGTGACAAGCCCTCTGTCGCCTTTTTGATAGTCCTGAAGATGGCTTGCAATGTAAGCCGAAACGTCGGTACACAATAAAAAAGCCACTTTAAAAAAAAAAAAAATTGTATTTTTTTGGATCTACCTTGAGCGAACCCCAACAAAAATCATCTAATAATAATNTATTTTAAATTTTTACAAATTTTAAGTTTCTGAAGAGGTATCTTCACTAGACATACTTTGAAAACTTGTCCTTAAAAAACAAAGTCAACAGTAAGGATGGACAATTATTATTATTTTTTTCTAATAACGTCCAGGACATATTTAAAATTTGATTTAAGCCAGCAGAGACATGCAGAGGATTGAAGATGTTCCAGGTGTGTTGAACCTGTTCTTGCGTTTGAATCGCGGCCCTTAATGAGTGACAGCCGATTACAGATTCAGCAGACTGTTTACAGACTCACGACCGACAGAAATCCCCGCGCGTCAAGAGTGGTCTAGAGAGGTTTAAGGGAGGCTCGGGACAAAGGGAGCGTGAGATGGGATATCGTACGAACGAATCGTTACCTATCCCCGGGAGCAGGCAACACATTTGTGCACTTCACACGACCTGGAACGTGTCCGATAGGGGAGTCATTACCTGTGGGGGTGCGGGCAGATAGGATCTGCCATTCCGGCAGTATCAGGCCGAAGGCGACCTCCCCCTGAGCAGACGTGGCGCGATGAAGACGAGAAGAGCCACCGCAAGAAGAGACCCATTTCAATCAAAACCTATTACCCGGGGACATGCAACGGTACCATCCACATACTTGGCATCCGGCTGTAATTGGAGTCACGAAACGCCAAGGAGGAGTGGCTTAAGCAGGTTACATTATTCCATCTTGTGTGTTTTGTGTGAAGAGCCACCCAGTCGTAGGGTAGGGAAAGTAATGGAGGGTGCTAGTCCTGCCTAACAAGGCCCTACAAACTTGCATGAGCAACATCTGACACAAATAATACTCTTTATTTTTCTTACTTCCGTTCAACCTTTGGATTGGACTGACTATAACCTCCACAAACTAGAATATTCTTCGGTAAATGTCGATTACAATTTAAATCCTCTTTAGGTCGTATAATATTTATAACACTAACCCAGCTCCGATCAAAGGTCTGTCTTCCCTCTGGAAATACATTTTTCATGAGCCATTCGTTCCAGACCCACTCAAAACATAATCAGTAATTTTATGGCCATATATTTCAAAACTATATCCATTTTTCAGTTTGGACTTCACTATACTTAGTAGTATATACTATACATAGTAACCATGGTTTCGCTCTTTGTCCTAGACACTTACAACTCAATCGAGCATAAACTCGCTTCACCTGGAGTGAAGGCTTGTTTAGTATCGATAATACAATACAAAACGACAACCGAATGTAATATTGAAATATATTTTTGTAATTTTATTTCGGTAACATGCTGCCTAGAATACCCGGATGGAAACCGCGCAGGGAGAGACTGAAATCCATGATTCCAAAGCAAATGCATATCCATTATCATTGTTTAAAGCAAATAACACCCCTAACAATATTGTTTACCGGGTTATACCAGGTACTTATACCGGGTTTTTTTTTTGCAATAAATTTTAAGAAAATATTTAAATTATGGAAAATCTATTGAAATATAATCATTGATAACATAATCAGTACAATTTTAGGATGTTTGATTATTGGGCGGTTCTGTGCTTTTGTCTGTTTTACGACAAATTGATTATCGCTGGAAAAGCTACTCGAAGTAAAACATTACTTTTGGAGTAGATGAAGCCTTCGAATTACCACCCCACGGCAGGGTTCGAATTCCAGCCCCTGTAGAGATGAAGATTGAAACCATCCTCTGACTATGTAATCACCTCCGTATTAAATGACCTCTTGGAAGGTTAGCAATACAAATTTCGAGAAGTGGAGAATCATTAGGTGACGTCGGCCTGTTTGTCCTGTCCACTTAAGTCATTCTATCACAGGGATATGATGCTTGCAGGGGTGAATCATACACAACCCTTAGAGTAACAACACAACTAGCCAGTTATATCAGAACGAACTCATATACATATAGACATATTCATATAGACATGAATATACATAAATAAATGTACAAGCTATTATCCTAGGGTGTGTGAAAGGATGCCATATACAGAATTTCGATTATATATTGTTTAAAATATTGGGGCGTGGCTCTAATCCCTATTAATTGCAATAACGTGTCTTCTAAATAGAATGAATTTAGATTATTTCATGGGATATAAAATATAAGAAAATTATATTTTACACGGGGTATGTTTCATATTTTTTCTAAAGTTCAGCGATAACGAAGAAATATATGATTTTTCTGTTTTCATATTTCTCTTCCTCTAAACTATATTCTCGATCTCTTTCAAAATTTTGACGAATCGTGGAAAGAAATTGAAATACCATATTTAATTTCAATATTTTTCAAATTTCATCACGCATCAATCTATTAGATTTGGTCAAAAATTAGAGTAAATGACCAATTATATCATATGATATACACTTAGCGGATCATGTTTATAACTTCACCTTGGTTATTTATTTATTTAATTTTTTTTTTTCAAAAGGCTTATCATGGTATCAACCTGAATTCCACTCTTGAGGATTCGGAAAAATGTTGACGATTAAAGAATATGAGAGAACTCATTATAAGTAAAAATAGTCAACACACCAGAGAATAAGCAGGACAAATGATGAGAATCTTCTTACATCACAACAGGAATATCGAATGAACACTCATTCGTGAATGATTCACTTATGAATAGATTCAATTCCTTTTAGTTTTTTTTCGAAATCATTAACTCCTATTCTTGGAAAAATAATACGACTAGCGGATCATCAGCTCTGCAAAGCAGTTCTCTGACGCATAAGCATCTGCTTCCGTTCGGACACAGAAAACCCTCCCACCGCCCCCAAGCAAACAGAATCCCGAGTTACAACTTCCCCCGACTTTCGTACATTAGGCCAGGACGACATTATAGCCAGAACAGAATACAAAAAAAAAAAAAAAGTCATAGAGACATGAAATAATGTGCGTACGCTCCCCCCTTCTACCCCGGGTAAAGGGGTCGGAAAGAACTCTCTTGTTTCCGAGCTCTGGGAGAGTAAAGCATATATATCAAGGGTAAAAAAAAAGGGAGAAATACAATGAAAAAAGAAACAATATAAATATATATATGTATGTGTGTGCGTATGTGTGTGGAAGGAGGGAAGACAACAATAGAGCATCGTTTTACAAGATATATGGCCTTGCGGACATTGGGGGGGGGGGGGGGGTGACGAAGGAAGGGTAGTTCTCGTAATTGATATTTTTTAGCCAACGCCCCCCAACATCCTTCCCACTACCCCTAGTAGAGTGGAAAAACGAGGAACGGATATGTGGCGTTTTCTTCACTTTTCAAATGTCAAAAGAGGGAGAAGAATAGATGGGAAAAATATTGTGTGAGTCAGTGATCTAATCATCTTTTTTTTTTTTTACCAAAAGAAGTAATTGATAAGAATGTGAAAATGTACGTTTGTTTAGTACAGAGGTAACTTGTCTATGAATAGATAATTAATATTAATTTTTCTTGAATTTTATTTATTTTATTCAATATGCCTTGAAAGTGTTTGGTTCAAAAGTTACTTTTAATTATTTAATAATTTGATTAAAATTCCAAATAGAGTGAAAAATGCAAAAATATGTATGAATATTACCAAAGTTTTCGAATAATTAATTCTAAAGTAGTATTGCCACTTTGATTAAATGACTAGTTAATTAGCCAAACATTTACTTTTTTATTATTACTTAAATTTCATTTTATCCAATCAGGTTCATGTAGAGAGGGGCAGTATACAGTTTACCATCCTATTCTAAACATCCATACCTCTGGCTAAACTAATGTTCCACTATAAAAGACTGGCCAGGGCGGGATTTGAACCCGCAGCGCCAGGATTGACATCCCGAAAGGGATCCCTGGCTCCTGTTGGACTCACATTAGAATGATGTGGTCAGAACACCATTTTAACTTTTCAACAATCCAAAATATAGCTGTGTGTCTCAATAAGCACACAATTAATCATCTGGGACTCTAGAAACAGAAGGAAAGAAAGAAAAAGAGCTAAGATAAGAAAAAGTGGGGGTTTAGAGAAAATCACAAAGTTTATAATCGCAATATCTTCGTTGTTATTTGAGTTAAGAAAGAGTTTATAGATCATAATAAAAATAAAATGTGTTTTTTAAAGTTTCCGATTTATTTTTTTTTTTAATAAACCTTTTTTTTTTTAAATAAATTTACAAATATAACTCCAATGGTTGAGCGCATCATCGAACCTTTCTTGCCGAATCTTCTAAAACAAACTATACTGCTCATTGTTCTCTCCAAATTGTAAGTTACATTTCCTCAATTAATCTTATTTACATCGATTTTTAAAAGAGACATGTGAAATCTGCTTAGATTACGCCGCTCCGACGGGGCGAACTTTTGAAAATTCCAAATGGAGAATTTTTTGACCGTAGAAATTATTATTAGATGTTTTTTTTGTTGGGTTCGGTCAAGGTAGATCCAAATGAAACTTTGTAAATTTAATTCCAAAATGTGGGGGGGGGGGGGTTTCTAAAGCTATGTGACGAATCTCTCATTGGGCCAATATATCACGTTGCTCTAGGAATGACACAAATCGCCCCCCTCAGATCCCCACCCTCCATCAATCAGCTGTAGTCGTGTGTGTCTGTATGTTAGCCCGGTATTCCATTGATAGAAACAGGCCCCTAGGTAATCATTGGCTGGCCTTCCTCTAGCAACTCAACAATACCAGTTCATCCCTACCTGAGATTCGAGGTGCCATTCAGTAAAACCCCAGGGGATCGCAGACAAAAAATTCATAATAATAAAATATCTAGAGAAAAAAAAAATTATATACAAAAAAAACTGCACACACGTGCAACCATAAGCGTCCTTCCTAAGCACAACTCTCTTTTTTTTATCTTAGTGAAATTTGTATTTTTTTTTTCCTGCCTGATGAGATGTACTCAAAAAATTGCCTGATCATCTATGAAATCTATTCAACATATCCAAGGGTTCTCCTCACCATAGTATTTATGTATCTAATTTAAATAAAAGTCCTGGAAGGATATGCTAATCGCAATAGTCTTATATCTATGAATGACATACTACTAAAGTATATCGGAACAAATTATAAACATAGATTACATTATCTATTCGACTGAAATATGTAACAGTTGAAAAGCTAAAAACACTGTGAACCCATTTATTTTACAAAAGAAACATGTTAAAAACAGATACAACGTCAAAATTAAAATAGAACAGAATTAAGAAGTGGAAGGGAAAAATGTCTAGGTAATAACGGTCCTCAGTAGGACAAGAAGGAAAATAGAATTGAAAACTGAAATTTCAGGTATATTTTCAGGGGGATTCAGTTTTAAAGTTTGACCTTTTGTCCTGGGGCAAGAGAGTGTGGGTGGTCTGGGTGCAAGCAGGCCGGTACCCAGAAGTGAGGTCAGATTGCACTACAGGTAGGCTGATCCAGTCAACTGGAGTATGTCACTCAGTCAGTAGGTACACGTAATCTAAGCGTTCTGCGTTCTTCTTCTTCCTCCTCGAGCACGCGGCGTTGTGGGCAGACGTCGGCATGGATCTCACAGAAGGTGGGGAAAGGGAACAGGAAAGAGGACGATAAGGAAGCACAGGAAGGGTTTTCTCCACTGCTGTCTCTGGAGGCAGAATTCACAGGATCTGTTTGCGGGATGACGAAATCGTGGTTTAGATTAGACAGTTTAGATTTTTTTATTCTATTCCCTTGCATATCTTGTAAAAAACTAACGTGGGATTAAATACCATAACTAAAATCATTATTTAAAAAAGAAACACAGGAAAAAACGAGACTCTAACAAATAACCGACAATGTCAGCTCCTTCGACCATAAGACGATATATTCGTCTTACTCGGGAGTTTAAACTCGGAGTAAAGTGTGAGGAGTTAGAGAGATTATCGAAGCAGTCTGGGTGGTGTAATGGTCAGCATAACTGCCCGGAAGCAGGAAACCCGGGTTCGTGCCCCGGCTGAGGTAGAAACATTTTTTTATTCTATGCCCTTGCATATCTTCTGTATTTTGAGTGTCAAATCCTGACTCCACTTACAACTTTATATATAAATAAATTAAAGCCAATAAAATAAATTGTCAGGATTGAAAAACAAAATAATCGTAATTTATTTAAAGTTTTAAATAATTTATAATTCTAACTGACAAATTAGTTTCCAACTCATTCGGAAATAAGCATTATACACGGTAAAACAGGTTGTTCTTTCATGGCACAGTTTAATTTATCATACATTTATATTGAGGGAATTATTTATTGAAAAGGAACTAAATTTGTTACGGAAAAAAAAACACTAACCTAAATAGGAGCCAAAGTGATTAGAGAACTAAGGGGAAGATTCAATTTTGTGAAGCGACTACCGGAGACAGGGGGCTCGCGTCCCCCCCAGGGACCTCCGGTACGGCCTGCACAGTTTACGGTCGGAGGGCACATAAAAAATGTTAATCCTGAGGCCGACCTCCGGGGGCTGTAAAGGTGTCTCTTAACAGCCGGATCGGGAGGAAGAAATAATTTGTGGGACGGGGACTGGGATGGTGGGAGGAGGGTAGGAAGGGGTGTCCTGGGGGACAGGACCTCACCCCCCACATCTTCCCTCTCCCGGCTGAGATTCAATTCCACCCCCTACGTCTTGCGGAGAAGAGGAAGCCACACCGGAATAATTACCAAAGAGATATAGAGCTCACTTGGGGAGGCCCTGGAGTTCTTTATAGATTTCTTCTACGAGAGAAGGTTCTCTTCTGAGGGCAGTAACCCTTATCAGAGAGGAGTCAATAAATACTCCTAGTAATATCATACAAATATGATCAATATAACTAATACTAAACTTAATTCATGACTATTTATGCCTTCTTAATATCATAATTTTATATAATAAAAATATTATAGATAAAGTAGAATAGAATAACACCATATATCAGGCTCTTAAGAGATTATTCCAGCCTTCACAAGCTGATTAGAATTACCTAGCTCAAAACCTGCTAATCTCTAATAAATACTAAAAGAGAGGGAAGTTTCGAGTACTCTCTCACCTACTGTCAAAACTAATTGTAATCTTTTGAAGAGATAATTTTTTTTTTTAAATACAGTTTCGTTCCATATTTAATGGGGTTAAATATTTTTAATTAAACTTATTATTACCTGTTAGTTACATATATAATTCTAAAAAATAATAGTGCACATTGCAAATCGAATACGAATAATTGATTCATTATGATTAGTCCGATAAGTCATGTAAAAATGAAATTAAATACATCAAATAGCTGAAAAAGTTTTTTTGGAATATGAATTGCTTGCGTAGAAATGTGTCCAAAAGTATTTATTTTAATCAAATATGCTTATTTTGTAGTAATTAGCGGACAATAAAGCAGGCAATATCTTTACTAATCAATGACTGAGTAAATAATTAAGTTTATCTGTCAAATAGCTTTTAGATTCAACTGAATAATTCTTAACTTTGTAGGGAAACAACTGTTTGTTTTGATTTTGATAACACAAATTTAACATTTATCGTTCTTACTGTAAATTTTTAAAAATATTTCTTTATTTCTGGGGATGGGAACAGCGGCAGCAAAATAAATCAACTCGCATTAAAAATTCAGTATTGTAGAGAAGGGAAGTTTTACTTTTATGATGAGGGACATGTTTTAATTTAACAAGACATTTATGTCCATTTTAAGTCCCTTTATGACACTAAAAAATAACAATTTGGCATAATAGGACACAAAAGGCAAAAGAATCAATAGGTATTGAGGGGTACAAAGAATAGGTTAACAATGTCGCTCAAGACACAGAACAGTTCGCGGACAATAGATGAAGAGCGCCGACCCATTGGTGGAAGACAAAACCAGAATGTAGGAACGTTAAGGAAATAGAGAAAAGGATGCGGTGAGCGAAAGAGAGAGAGTGAGAGAACGGAATACTGGAGAAAACCCTTCTCTTTCCCCCTGGCTGGAGCCCTGGAAGGTGTAATTATGCAGTACTACCTGTGGCCATTCACACCTTCCAGGCCACCCCCACAGTTCTCCAGGCCATTGTGTTGGCTCCTACCTGGTCCTCGCCTTCCTCCTCCAGCTAACGAACTGCCCTACAGGACACACCAGCTGCCATCTGATCTGCAACGGACCTCGGATTCCATTCGCACCCAGCATCAATCCACATGTCCCAAGAGGGCAGACATAAGTTAAGATATATATATATATATATATATATATATATATATATATATATATATGTGTGTGTGTGTACAATTACGGTTATTTGTAATAAAAAGTGTATTTTTTATAATCAACCGAATTTTCGGCTTAAGTTGTAAGCCAACTTCAGGGCTATCATGAAGGTGAGTGAGGACTTGTCACCTGGATCAAATGTTCATGGCCGATGGAGGAGGAGTTTATTAATTTTTCCCACCTCTCTGATCCATTCTTCATAGCGGAGGTTTAATGCCTGTTAATTGTGATAATTCTGGGGGGAGGAGGGAGGGTAATTGTGGTAATAGTATCAATTTATGAAGTCAGTCTATCCCGCTTAAAACGCAATGATCTAATTATATTGTAATAGAGACTTACCACGCCATCGGCCATTTTGTTACGGAAGGCTGTAAAATTGTACTCTCCGCAAATGCCCCCCTTCGTTAAATTCTAATCTATATTTAATGGCGTCCAAGGTTACGAAATCTTTATTCTCATCTACTCTAGAGGAATAACTCTTCGCTGCGCGCATATTTCAAACCACTTGCACAGAATTAGTTCCCCGACCTTACCCATTAATGTGTCAAGAGCTGTAATTTCCCTATTACCGCAGAGAAGTGAAGTCCTGTCACACGGAAATTACACCATTATATATTGACTTCATTAAGATTAGACAGAAATAAGAGTGAATGATTTATCTGTCAGTGAAATTAGTCATTCACCTCTCAAGACGACAGGATCCGAAAATGTGACAGACCAAATATTTTTGTCCTGTATGTCTTTCACGAAAAGTCTCGGATAGTGCTGCACGAAATTTCATGAAATTTGAGATTTTATATGTTTTAACAATGTACCTGTCTACTTGTAAAAATTATCTTTCAATTAAGGGTTGAAAGATTGAAATTGTTCCAAAAACTCAACGGTAACTCTGTCGACCTGGGGATTAGACAAATATTTTGAGATTTATGTGTTTTATTCTCTATTTTTCCTCCCAACTCCAGCGTTAATGAAATAAGCAGGATTTTAGGCAGAATTAGTAGCTAGAATAGTTTTGTTTTTGAAGGGTAAATGACTAATTTTGTTCCTACTAAATTGTTCCAATTTATTTTATTTTCACATTCAGCCTCCATGTATCTATTTATCTCTATCGTTTGCAATTAGACTTAACGGAATAATATTCTTGTTTAAATTGTATTTTTAATTTAAAGAGGACATATCTTTTTCTCCAAAGTAAGACTGGATATTTACTCTCATATTTTAGTGAGTATATATAAAATTAAGATAACGACACTCGCTATGGCCTAAAGTAAATTAAAAATTCAATTTAAACAAGAAATAAGATAATTATTCCGTTTAGTCTAATTGCAGGCACCCGTGAGATCCATGGAATGAAATCATATCTTGCATAAAAATTACATATTGATAATTTTATTTAAATAAAGATATCTAGAAATTAAGGGTGGATTTCTAATGAAAGAAATGTCGTATATTAGTTCATTTGTATTATCAATATTAAAATCTTTGATTCATTACATTAAGGTATTGTCCTTTCTCATCTGATGTACATAGTGCGACATCCATCAAAATTGTATGACGTCATAACTCGCTCCACATCCGTAATCCACTATACTTCATCCAGCTCGCTGGAGCATCCCTACTCCGGCAGGAAATGCCAAGGCTCTGGTGACATTTCTCCAATGATTTACGAGCCGAATGTCTCTAGTATCACCCTTCCGCCGGCGGAGAGCGCTGGTGTCGGCCCGCAACGTAGTCCGCCCAGTGATTCCGATCCCCACCGCTTGAGCAGCACAGTCGCACTCATCACAGCAACTTGCTCGTCAATAGCGAGTATGTTTCACAATTCGGCGGTGGGCTAGAAATGGAACGCTAATGTAACTGTAAACCGCCCAATGGAACCTCACTATACTCTTTTTTTTCGACCTTCTAATGAATATATATAATTTTATACCCCGCAGGTCTAAAAAAATATAAAATAATTAACAATATTATGGGCATATAAAAAAATAAATTAGAAGAAATTGGTATAATCACAATTTTCTAATTTCTACAATCCAGAAAATTTTGGTATATATTAAGCAACAGATTGAATTATGTAAATAAGACGATGTGTTATAGTATTTTACCTTTTTTCGTTCTTATATTTTTATAGTTAGCAAATGAAAATAAAAAATAAGGTAACAAAGATCGGTAGTATACTTTGTTTTTCAGTACTTATTTTTTTCAAAATAAATTTTAATACTTTGTACGTTTTGAATATATGCGAAGATTTATTTAGAAACGCCTATAACCTTCTAACCCCTAGATTTACAGGGTGCCAAGAGTGGTCTCATCCATGAATTTCAAGTTAAAGACGGGGGGAGGGGGGTTGCGCGGGTGGAGGAAGCTGGGTCATTAAATGATCTAGCTTCTCGGAGCGGGGTCACTAATGACGGGTCCTCTAATGACTGTCTCCCGTAAGTCATTTGCGCACTCCCCAGCCTGACTTAACACAGTCATTTGTGAGTCGGGAAGATGGCATTTAATGACGCTCAAAGAATAAACCATCAGCCCAGGCTGGAATTTAATTTTCCTTTCCGGAAGCCCCTAGGCTCATGAAGGACCGCAATCCTACAAGTCATTTAGGATTGTAAAGGAGCGAATTTCAGAGAATGACATTACTCGGACTCGAATACTAGACGAGAAGAAAAATCTGGAGTGCACACAATTCAACTTACATTAGCATAGGTAAATATTAAGATTATACTTCAACTAACCCAAAGGTAGGACATATGTCCAGCGAAAAACCAAAATTTTCTAAATAAATACTTCTCTGTTGGTTCCAATTTTCTCCAAAAAATTTTAGCACTTTTAGCTCATTTTTCCAAAGAAAATAAGCCGTTCGTAAATTTTGTAAATTTTCTACAGACCTTCACCGATCCTACTTTGGAGAAAAAATAGGTCCGGTTTAAAATTATATTTATTATTTAAATACGTGTTTAAATTTATAAATCAATTTTTTGTACATATGAAATTTTGAAAATAAAGGAACCGAATTCGGTATTGTCACTTCTTTATGTAAATCTTTGGATGAAGAGGAGGGAGGGGGAGGTTTAGAAAAACTCTATTAAATTAGAGTTCCTTATCAAAAAAAGATTATTTCAAAATGTCAGTAAATTTTGTTCTACAAGCGAGAAATGCCTTAGTTTAAATCCAGTATTTGTATCACATTTTACGCTTCGGGGTGACTGATTCAGTAAAGGATGTGTGTGTGTGTGTGTTTATTAGGATATATTTACCGGCTAAAAATAATACCCATTGGAAACGAATTCAATATTGAGATTAGGTATAATTATTTATTTCTATTATTTTTGGACCGGAAGAACCGGTAGATTAATGCATGACACAATGGGAGAGTTTATCAAAAATAGGCTCTAAGCTATGGGGAAAATAAAGGCCTACTTTTATTGTTAAATCAAATAAATATAAGATTTAATGGAGCCTATATATCTTAAATCTTAAGTACATTTATTTATGTCACTAAGCCTAGTTATTTAATAACCAAATTCATTATAATATTTATTAAAATATTCTAATTAGATGAATATTATAGTTATTGTTTATTATTTTTATATCATTGCATGTGGTTGTTTTCACAGTAGCTTGTTTATCATTATCAATATTTAAAAAAAGAAAGCCCAATCATATGTTCAACGAAGAATTATAACTTATTTATTCCTTCCAACTCAAATAAGAATACATAAACGTAATAAAACTTCTAAGAAGTTAGTTATTGTTATCATTGTTGTTATTTAAATATTAGAGCTTTAATGTCGAATCTCAACAAGATTTTACTCTAGAAATTATGGTAGAAATTACATAAAATTACTTAGATAAATAGCCTTAAATAAAACAGTTAAAGTTATTATAATATA
>KZ808278.1:187829-198307 GCA_000696205.2 Oncopeltus fasciatus
GATCTCGAAGTGGTTGGTGTAATTATGTACGCTTTCCTCGGCAGAAAATGTATTAATTGAGCGTGAAAGTATTACAGAAGCGATTACAGTCGGATTTCGTTTAGGGGTGTATATTAGGGGTGAATATTACATTGCCCTAATTACAGTTGTGGGACTGACATAGATAACCCTCCGAGCGGGGAACAAGAAGGGGTTGAAGAAAAATTATCTACATTACCCAACGAGATGACATTTATCTTTTATATTTTTCCTGAGAATCCGAGGACAAAGAGTCCCTAAACAACCGAAAATGTTTAGTGAGACTCCACAATTCCCATTCTTCGTAATGTCTCAGAGAGTCATCACTTAATAACCTAATAAATACAGATTTAAAGAACTTTTCACGAAGTAAAGTTTTTAAATAAAAATAACCTTAAATAGTATATTGTTGCGCAATAACAATAATATAGGACAAACAACTTCTACAATTGTGAAATGACTGCCATCAATGTTTAGAAAACAATTTTTCAAATAGATTAAAAGCTGTCACAATATATCTTCCATGATAAGGGCAGAACACATTTTTAGATAATATATTACATTTTTAAATAAAAATGAATATTTCACTTTATTTTATTCGATGATTTTTCTAAACGTATATATTTCAATATTTGAAAACTATACATAAATAAATTATAAGTATTTCTTTCCTCATACAGACTTTAAAGAACTGCTTGCATTCATTTTTCTTCTTAAAACACATTTTACGATATTATGAGAATATACGGTTGGACAAATCTAAAGTTTGACCAAAATATCAACCAAGGAAAATGAAGTAACTTTGTAAGTAAGTTAGCAATCAAAAAAAGAAGGGAATTGGAATAGACATGACGATTGAAGTAGAAGAATTAGAAAACAACTAACAATATGACAGTACCTTAGAATAATATAACAAAGAATCCAAAATAATTAATTAATATATAATGTTATACAACGACAAAAATGTTATTAAAATTAATTCACCACAGAAACACCATGCTATCCATTATTGATTGTTTTTTTTAAAACAAATTATAGCTTTTCTAAAGAAATATGTCAAAATATCAAAGAGCTAGTGAAAAATAAATTAATTTACAAAGCTAGTTTAAATAATCTAAAAGGTTATTATCACTACCAATGAATATAGAACTGTCATACCTTCTATTATCCGTCTTCATTGTTTTCTGCAAACCATCTTCTGTTGGCGAGCGCTATCGGACATTGTCCATCCTCGTGGCCGAATACATACGTTCACTGTCACGGTCTGTATTCAACTGTTCAACTTGAATACAGATCGTGACAGTGAACGTATGTATTCGGCCGGAAGATGGACAGTGTCCGAAAGCGCTCGCCAACAGAAGATGGTCTGCATAAACCAATGAAGACGGATAATAGAAGGTATGAGAGTTCTAGTTTAAATTAATTAATTTACAAAAGATCATTGTGTATATTTGGCCTGAACTATGTATCATTTACTAATATTTTTCTTCTCCTACTTTTATTATTTATTTAATTTATGTTAAAATAGAAACATTTTAGAATTTTTAAAAAAAAAGAAAGACAGAAGATGACCAATGATACCACTCACAATTCACTAATATAATAATTTTGCTATTAAACAAGTATTATAAATTCTAAAAAGTAATGAAAACTTTCTTTTATTTAATTTTAACACATATTTGTGTGTGTGTGGTTATAAGAATTATTGTTGTCACTCGGACATCCTGAAAAAAAACTAGTAGCCAGAATGTCTCTTCTCTGTAACGAACTATGACCCCCAAGTTATCTCTGTTTCTTCTGTGTCTACGTCAGCCTCTCTCTCTCTCTCAGGAGGATTATGACCTAAGGCTATAGGATCGTGACCTGTTGGTCAGCTAGGGGCTGTCCCAGTCCAAAGGTAATGTGTGGGCTGGGGGGATCACAGGAGAGGTTCCGTTGCGAGGAGCTCAACAACAATGACCCTCACACACACACACACATACAAAACCCCCTTTCTAGCCACCTCGGACCCTGGACACGCCTCGATCAAAGGACACGAGGAGGACCCACCTTTTACGGTGGAAAACTACTAGAATTGGGGTAGATTCTCACGGTCTTAGGGAAATTAAGCAGATGCTACCGTCCGCCTGACACACACACACACACACAGGGCTACTATACTGTGGACGCACCTTTTCATGGACGAAATCCGTTGCTACGAGAGGTACTGTACCATCAAGGGAGATGCTTCATCATCCCGGCACACACACAACTCTTACGACGCATAAGGAATCGATGCAGCTGTCTGGTTTCAGATGGAAGCAACACACAACCGACAGACAGTCAAACAGAAAATCTTAAACTTACTGACATCCCTCTTAACGGCCATTAACAATGTGCTTGTCATCAGATTTTTTATTGATTTATGAAAAGAACGAATTAATAAAGCGACTAATGTATATCAGTAAAAATTATCATCGATCGTTTCAAGTAGTTTTGTAGAGTATGTCAGTCTGCAGATTGATCAAAATTACAAGAAATATTTTAAGCAAGTTTTTAGTGACCTGAAAGTAAGCTAACTAATAAAATTCCTCGAAGATTTGCCCTTGTATAACTATTGCAGAACATAATTAACTAAAAATTAAATATTGAATCTATTCTGGATGACGATTTTCTTCTTGTTGCTTATAATAGTAAATATATTTTCGATTATTAAATTCGTTTTTCCCCATTAGATTTAAACCAAAAATAAATATTTTTTACCTTTTGCGAAACAAAGCTCAACTTTCGAATTTTTGAAATAGGTACCCAAACATTAATTATATTATAATTCTCTATTATACTAATTTCAATTATTATTGTATTCTCATGACATTGTATTTCTACAGCCCTGAAGATGGCTTACAATGTAAGCCGAAACGTTGGCAGATAATCCTTTATTAAAAAATACATTTTTTAAATTTGTGTTTTTTTGGATCAACCTTGACTGAACCCCAACTAAAATCATCTTAGAATACCCAAACATTATCTTAGTTTTCATTCATAATATCTTACTTATTTCTGTTATTTTAAATATTAATGAGCATAAGTGTCATCAAATTGATTTCTACTCCTATTCGTCTTTAGTTCGTTTCCATTGCGCATATAATAGAGAAGATATTAAGACTTAAAATTCTTTGATAACTTCTACACCCATCCATTTGTGAGATTTAAGCCATTAACGAACTCAGCTTTACGTTTCATGTTCAAAAGTAACATTCAATATTTTTCGAGAATCTGAAACAATTTGACCTTTGTAGCGTGTCAAAAAGAGACACGCACACACATATGTATCTATATATGTACCAATTTTCTGCATAAAACTATAGCGATAAAAAAAGAAAGAAAAGATCATTCATCCTTAATGTCTATATTCCTTTGAAATTTGCTAAAAAGAAAGATTTTTCCTATATTTTAGAATGTTCACCTCAAGCGATATTTATGAAAATTCAGATTGCTTTAATATGAACAAGAAAAGTTAGTAAAAAAATCCCATAAAAGATATAGTTTGATGGAATATCTTTGTAGAATGTAAGAAATATTAGTTTGGTATTAACGGAAAAAAAATTAAGATTAAAACTCCACGCTGGTTTGGTTGATTATAATATTAGTAGGGGATTCACTATCAAAAGATAATAGATATATAGATAATGAGATTCTATAGATATGTTGATAATGAGAGTGTAATGTAATGCTGATAATGAGAGTTTTGGATTTTATTTATTATTATTAAAGTATTTTTCTATTCGCGACGTCAGTCATACCAAGCCTCCTGGCTGATTTATGTACTTTTGACCGGAGGTCGAAAGGGAAAGACATACCTGTGCTTTAAAGAAAAATGCTTTAAGAGGGATTTGACTATGTTCTAGTGACGTCTTAAAGGAATTGTAGGTTAAAGGCATCGTCGTATTTCCTGATCCCCGTATTTCTGCTTGGAAAGACGACATGCCACAGAGAGAGATCCAAGTCCAGATTGAAGGCGAGTGCAGATACTCCCCGACAGTGGCGACCTCGTACGGGTCTCTTGGGAAACACGCGGCCGCACAGGGGTGGTTTTTCTTCTCCTCTTCCTCCACGACCGTTCGGCTTTCCACAGCACGATTTTCGACGCTCGTTTTCGAAGCGATCAGCTGACCAGCGGGCCGTATCCTGCGAGTGCGTGGGGCCTTTCGAGTTCAGGGGGACGTCATACCCTTCATACTCAAAGGAGTGAGCGATGTGCACAGCTCGAAAAATCAATTACTCCAAGGAAGCTTTGATCTGGAATCTCTGGTTCGAAGAATCTAAATTGATCACGCCTATGATAAATTAACTATTAATTAAAGTACAATTAGTATCGAATGTGATTTAAGTTGAATATTAATTAAATTAATGTCAGTATAATTTTAGTTATGAAATTTCCAGGTTCAAAAAAAATATATTTATATATTTATTTATCTTGAACCTAATAGATTTGTACTATAAATATGTTTCAGCAGCCCTATATTTAAATTTTTTTTTTTTTTTGTATTTGAATTAACTATTTCCCTAGTTGGTGTGTTAATAATGAAATGTTATGCATATAATAAGTTAAAAACTTATCAAGTTTTAGAATGTTTTCACATTAAAAATTTTCAGGAAGCGCAATGATGGCTTGAAAAAAAGTTCTTATTTATATAAGTCTGCAAATCCGTCCGATCAGTGATAATTACACAAAATAATATTAACTAAAAGTTCATATTGCATAATAACAGGGTTATATTTGTGAAGATCTGAATGGTGACCTCTTGTATGTCATAAGAAAGAAGAGAATTTACATATATTTTTTTTTATAAAAGGGAAGACGATCTTAATTAAAAATGGCCAATTTATGTAAATTCAAACGAAAGTAGCCTCACCTGCCTTCTCCTGCCGAACATATACTCAGTCAGAAGGTCGCCGGGTAGCGGAGAGATGAAGGGCCCGGCCATGACTGCACTCTTACCTCTGTCCGCCCCCTATATGTACCCTCCGTGGGCCCGCCCCGCTCTCNGTCACACAGTAGCTGCGTGAAGAAAGCGAATTGCAGTTGATAAATATTTTAATATAGCTATCCATGTTATGTTTCACAATTAAAAATCTGTTAAATTAAAATATTACGCTAACTGCAGCGAAATGACTTTCGGCAATCATACTTGACATTTCGGTTAATAATCAATTTCCAATCCGCATAATTTTAGTCTTTGTTATTTATTTTATATTTTATTTAGATCCATCCACGCATCATCATCGCACTCATGAATACATACAAGTTACGTCTAAACGTTGTCAGTTTTTACACAATAGTTTTGGAGAATTTTATTTTTCTGATCCTGGCTGGAAATCTGACTGAATTTTTAAGCATTATACTCGTCGGTCAAACGACCTCCAACCATCTTTATTTATTTATATTTAAAAATAATATGTTAAATGTAGAATCCATGCTTTAAGTTAGCCCCCTTCTCTAATTGTTTTTAGCCCCCCCTCATAAAATATTGTTTTTATCTATTAATGAATCCGTGTTGAGTTTTAAACAAACTAAACTAAATATTACAGCCATTTCGTTGAAGGTTTTTTATTCGTATTTTACGTTTTTGAGTTTTTTGAAGAGCGATTTTGCACAATAAATTTACTCAGCCTTTTGCTTTTAATTTAAAAGCTACATACTAGATTTTATCAGAAAAATGCACACACTCACAAAAACAACAGTTTTTACAAATATAAATTTTAGTGGCTGACATTTCGTTTTTGTCATAGGAAGTACCTGTATAGCTAGCTACATTTTATCTAAATTCAGTAAAAGGAGCCAAAACGTTTTTGGGATTCGTTTACTAGGATCTATGTGTGTAAATTAAAGAAAATTTAAAAATAATTGTTAACCTTCTGCTTTAATTTCCAAAGACGAGGGTAAAATAGAATGGAGATGTGTTCTCCGTGGGATCACCAGTAGTAAAATGAGGGGATATGGTACTCGAACCCCTCCAGCAGGAGTTGCCTGGAGCCGGGGAGAAAGCACATTGCAAATGGTGGGGGGAGAGGACGTGATTTCGTGAGTTACCTTCGTGATAGTTTTAGAGCGATCATTGGGGTCGAGATAAGTCGAACGGTCGCGGGGAAAAAACGGCCTTCCTCAGAGATAAGTAGAAATTAACCCTATTAATTAAATTGTTTGACTTCCATCATTGATATCGCTTAAAAGACAGATATATTTTATCATAGTTGTTCGACTTTGAAAGAGAAAAGCCCAAACGATTTGACATATTTTTAGGAAATAATTGCAGACAGCGTAAGTGGGAAAGGGAAACACGGAGAAGAATGAAAACGGATAACGTAAAGAAGTCAAAGAAAAAAGAAGAAAAAAGCAAAGTAAGATGAAATTTCGACTCGCTTTCTTACGTACTCGGACACTCCGGAGCGTAAAGACGAAATCCTCCACGCTACCACGAACTGGGACGTTTATTAAGCATAAAATATCAGCTGATTTAGGTGAAACATTTCCCGACCTTCGGCACGATTAGCAAGGGCCTGAGCAAATCCCAGGGGGCATTGCTTCATTTAGTAATGAATGTTGTGCCCGTGCGCCATTTCCACTAGGCTAACCCACTAGCGGAATCCGAAAACATTTTCTCAGAGGCACTTAAAATTTACTTTAGACACTCCAAAATGTGTAAAGTACGCAAAGAGTCAAAATTAGACATGTATATACTTATTTTTTTATTTATAAAAACTCTTTTTTAGTTGAATAAGGGCTGCATCTGAGGAGGCAATGGAGAGATTATAGAAATACCAAATTAATAAGTTGTGTCATATCATCGTTATATTTAGCGTTATAAAACAATGGTACAAATAACGAGAAAATACTTTTTATAAAATTCACTTATCTATATGTTGTGTAAAATGTTTAGAAAAAAAAAATAATAAAAAGAAGAATAGTTAAGATCTTAACTAAAATAATTCAACAGCCTCTCCCCATTCCTGTTTGCTTTAGCGATTCTGTACTTTCATAACTTCTATTATCCGTCTTCATTGGTTTCTGGATGGTTTGCAGAAACCAATGAAGACGGATAATAGAAGGTATGATAGTTCTATATTCATTGGTAGTGATAATAACCATTTAGATCTTGTACTTGTTACTGAAAGCAAATTTCGGCTTGAAAAAAAAAAATGAGTTACTAACTCTATTATACATTGGAAAAACTGCTTATTTTTTGCAGACCATGCGTGACAAATTTTTATCGTTTGTTGATAATAATAATATGACTCAAAACACAAATTTCAATGGTGATGCTGCGAAAATGCAACGCCACCAAAATTAGGGAATGAAATATTACATATAACACAGAAACTTTTGAGCTAAAACTTATATTTTATATATATTTAATGTTGCGAGCGAAGTATCTAATGAAACAATATGGAAGTGTTTGTTATCACTACATTTTAAACAACTATATCACTCGGAGGCCCTTTATTTCCCAAGAGCTCTGAAAGATGATTTTCTGACTCGACCAGCAGAGTTAGTGGTCTGTGACTTTCAAAAGGTGAACGTCCCTCAATGGAGATATAATGGC
Organism: Oncopeltus fasciatus; assembly: GCA_000696205.2. Taxonomy (NCBI): domain Eukaryota; kingdom Metazoa; phylum Arthropoda; class Insecta; order Hemiptera; family Lygaeidae; genus Oncopeltus; species Oncopeltus fasciatus. The sequence goes on from KZ808278.1 coordinate 195,431, forward strand.
CATGGTTACTGCTAAATGTTTAAGAACAACAGAGCGCTATTAAGGATAACGTCAAATGATACTTATCCAAATACATAATACGTCTGAATGTATTCTTGCTTATTACAATCCGTTATAATGTTGTCTTATTGACCTTTGAGGTCATTAAAAAAAAAAAATACATGTGTATATACATGTCACTAATTTGTATTTTATTCTCTATGAAAATTAGAGGTTAAATAATTATATGGGAGTGATCAGTCACGATCGGATGTTTCAGAAGACACGATATTGGTCACATCGTAGGTCACAGCTGTGATTATCCTCCATCTCTGAGGAAGACCTCTTGCAAAAGGGCAATATCAATTTCAATCAAGAAATGTATCGGGAAATTTATCGAGAAATTGATGGCGTTGACTTAAATTCAGATAGGGAGATCAGGTTTACTGTAGGGGGACGGGGGACGTAAATAAATAAATCTCTCACAAAGCAGATAGCAGACCAATCTAGTTCGCCAGAATCTTTTAAAGTCCTCACAAAGTTTAACGTGAAATTATTCAAATTACAAAAATTTCTTTCTTTTTGTTACATCATTCTCAAATAAAATATACATAAAAAAAAGATAAATAAATTTTGGGGAGGAAATAAATCTTACAAATGAAGATCGGCAGCATTATTTTTTTACTGTTTGAGAAAAACTCCATTCTTATTGAAGTTTATGAAATAAAATTTATAAATTTGATTGCCTGCCTTTTCTGTTAAATCTTTAATTCACGACTTTACCGGTTTTGGTAGTGGACGTCCGACGGAGGAGGTAATAGTTGTGGTGTGGCCCGAAGATGGTGATGTAGTCGAAACTGGTCGAGAAATAATGATAAAGCAAGAAGACAATCTATTTTTTTATTTATTGAATCATAATAAGGAATACTTTAATTTATATTTAATTACATAAATAGCAGGTACACATACATATACTCATAATTCAACTGCAAAATGATTTTTTCTCATTCTCTATCTGACAAAAATGAAGTTGGGGGGGGGGGGAATTTTGTAATATGTCAATCAAAGGGCAAAGACCGGAAGAGTGTGTCACACAGTAGCTGCGTGAAGAAAGCGAATTGCAATTGATAAATATTTTAATATAGCTATCCATGTTATGTTTCACAATTAAAAAATCTGTTAAATTAAAATATTACGCTAACTGCAGCGAAATGACTTTCGGCAATCATACTTGACATTTCGGTTAATAATCAATTTCCAATCCGCATAATTTTAGTCTTTGTTATTTATTTTATATTTTATTTAGATCCATCCACGCATCATCATCGCACTCATGAATACATACAAGTTACGTCTAAACGTTGTCAGTTTTTACACAATAGTTTTGGAGAATTTTATTTTTCTGATCCTGGCTGGAAATCTGACTGAATTTTTAAGCATTATACTCGTCGGTCAAACGACCTCCAACCATCTTTATTTATTTATATTTAAAAATAATATGTTAAATGTAGAATCCATGCTTTAAGTTAGCCCCCTTCTCTAATTGTTTTTAGCCCCCCCTCATAAAATATTGTTTTTATCTATTAATGAATCCGTGTTGAGTTTTAAACAAACTAAACTAAATATTACAGCCATTTCGTTGAAGGTTTTTTATTCGTATTTTACGTTTTTGAGTTTTTTGAAGAGCGATTTTGCACAATAAATTTACTCAGCCTTTTGCTTTTAATTTAAAAGCTACATACTAGATTTTATCAGAAAAATGCACACACTCACAAAAACAACAGTTTTTACAAATATAAATTTTAGTGGCTGACATTTCGTTTTTGTCATAGGAAGTACCTGTATAGCTAGCTACATTTTATCTAAATTCAGTAAAAGGAGCCAAAACGTTTTTGGGATTCGTTTACTAGGATCTATGTGTGTAAATTAAAGAAAATTTAAAAATAATTGTTAACCTTCTGCTTTAATTTCCAAAGACGAGGGTAAAATAGAATGGAGATGTGTTCTCCGTGGGATCACCAGTAGTAAAATGAGGGGATATGGTACTCGAACCTCCTCCAGCAGGAGTTGCCTGGAGCCGGGGAGAAAGCACATTGCAAATGGTGGGGGGAGAGGACGTGATTTCGTGAGTTACCTTCGTGATAGTTTTAGAGCGATCATTGGGGTCGAGATAAGTCGAACGGTCGCCTAATGGCTGGCCGGGCCGTGCCTTATTCCGGCGCTTCGAACAACGAGAGCGGCGCGATGGCCCTTTGTGAGTTTCCGGACGGCAATCCGAAACGAGCAACTCACCGGACATCGCCGAGGAATGGTGTGGTTTCGCGGCTACGTCACGAGTCCGACACGAATTACCCTACGACGTCGAAGCACGCAGGCAGATGACAGTGTCGATAGCAGTACCACCTGAAGATGGTCATTTGGGACTCCATATTGATTTCCTCATATCTCCTTCCACCGCAGCAAAAAAGAATGGTTTCGGTTTCTAATATAAAATAATAATTATATTCTTCTTTTGTTCTATTTTATTTTTTTACGATAGAATCCTCTAAGGAAATTAAGACATTAATATTAGATATTTTTTTGTTGTGCTTCGGTCAAGGATAATCCAAAAAGATCCAAATTTTAAAATTAGTATTTTATAATACAGAAATTTGAATTTTTTAAAATTATCTGTCAACGTTTCGGCTTACATTGTAAGCGATCTTTAGGGCAGTTGAAATATAATGTCATAAGAATAAAAATAAAAGTACAAATAAATTAAAAATAAAAGGTTTACAATATTATAATATAGAAATGGTAATAATTATAATATTGTAAAACATTTATTTTTACTTTCATTTTATTTTTACTTTTATTTGTATTCTTATGACATTGTATTTCAACAGCCCTGAAGATGGC
>KZ808278.1:203668-216592 GCA_000696205.2 Oncopeltus fasciatus
AATATTTAAAAAAATATATATATTCAGTTTCATAATTATTAACTTAATCGCAAAATACACGGATAACTTGCTTAATTTTTCATATCAAAATGAGAATAAAGTATGAAGCTTACACTTTTACACATTAACCATATTTAACCCTGAATTCACATGTTAGTGGTCCCGGGTTCGAATCGCAGCTAATCTTAATTCATGATGTCAAAATAAAGTTGGAGATGGAAATTTATACTCACATCCTCAAATGGAAAAGGAGTGAAGGGTTACTTGTAAATTAAATTTGCAAATGGGAGTGTTTGATAACATGATATTATGAGATTCTGTAAGTTACAGGAAGAAAGCCTCTTTGTACAGAAGACCAACTCCTGCGGTAATATCTTTGTTCCAGTTGGCGAGAAGTGAAGCGAAGACTATGGCCCCCCAGGTTGAAGGAGGGACAAAACCTTAGAAAAATGCCATGCTGGAAGGGGTGGGTTCTGTACACTTTTCTTCCCCTGAGGAAGAGTCCTGGAGTCCAGAGTCCTGGAGCCGCTAAATAAAAAGGACAGGATGGGAGTAATTTGAGTTGATTTATCCTTGGTCCTGGAGGCAATTTTCCGGACGTCTTCCCTCTCTAATTATCCTTATTAATTGGGGGCACTTAAGCGATTAGCTCGCTCTGTGTCGGCTGTTACGCTTCGGCTGACCGACTTGCAACGTTGACTCCAGGCCGTGCTGGAGTCTACGTCCTTCCAGCGTCTAAAAGTTTTATGCTTCTCAATCTATTTAAAAAGAAAAACTCTACACCATTTTCACATAATTCAATGAGCAAAACAATGTAGAGCTGATGGCGTATAAAACTTCAGCACTAAAATTAATTATTACATTATAAGAGTCAAAAGTTAATAAAATTAACTAAAATCGGGAACTAGACGTCATAGATTCAAATGGAGAGTTTTTGACTTTAGAGATCATTACTAGATTTTATTGTTGGCGATCGGTCAAATCCAAAAAATACAAATTAAAAGATGTGTATTTTTTCTTATCTGCTGACGTTTCGCCTTCATTGTAAGCCATCTTCAGGACTCTCATGAAGGCGAAAGGGGGCGTCATGTACATGTGATCCACATGACATGACGTCCCCTCTCGCCTTTATGATAGGCCTGAAGATGGCATACAATTCTATGCTTTAAATTGTATTTTTTGGATTTACCTTGACCGAACCCCAACAAAAACATCTACTAATCGTAATAGAATTACATCTTGCATCAATTTATTTACATTCATTTTTTTTTTTAATACAACAACCAAGAAATGAGCTATATTTCAGTTTTATCTTGATTTATTCTCATTTAATTAATTAATATTTAGTTAAGGAATGAATCAAATAAAAATTTTAAAAAACCTGAAGCCTCAGATCCTTACAATTTGCATTTAAGTACTGCAAAAATAATATTTTTTGTAGAAACGTTATGGTTATTAATATTTGTCTTATTTTAAAACCCTACCTCTTCTCCTTGCATGATTTCATCTGTTATCTAAATGCTCCAATAGTTAATGGAAGAAGTATAAATTCAGAATTTAGTTTCTTTATTTTAAATACTGGGGACATATGTTTGTTTTGATATTCCCATGCATAGAATCAATTAAAAATTAGGAATATTTTAAAAAAAAACCATGCCGTGCTACTAGAGTGAATGGTTTAATATCTTTTTGGGATTAATTTGCTTTAATTGAAGTAAAATGTGATTATCTCTACACAGAAGACTTGTTTTTAAGAATACTAAACATTATCATATTTTTGAATTACATGTTTATCATATGAAACGAAGGAATGACTATATGGGTCGAACATCAACGGAGGGAGAGAAAAAAGGAACTCCAGAAATTTTCTCATGGGAAATCCTATCTGTTGGAAACATCATGAATACAAAGATCCATTCAAATGAATCAGGGATCATTAAAATGTGACTTTTGAATGATCTTGGAGGCCCTTGAGCAGGTAAACAAAAGGGCCTATTCAGATATATGCGCATGCCCTATCGGTGCTGGAGATGTTATCCCCTGGCCAGTAGGAGAGCAGCATGGCTCCCTCCCTCCGCACGGCCTGGAGGGAAATTAATGAGTCTTGGCACACCTGGGCCCAGCGGGAGGCGTAGGTGTGACAATAGCGCCTTAACTAGAAGCCGTCAGGGGTGGGGGGAAGGTCCTCCGAGGATAAGGGGAGAAAAAGGAACAGAAACAAGATAAATAACATGTCCCTTGGGGATGGAGGGGGTGGACCACCTCAGCATCGCTGGAAATATTATTTATGCATATTTAAATTTAATAAATGACAAAATAAATAATTTTGTGTAATAATTTTACCAGAACGTATATCTCAGGTGATTCTGGAGTTATGGTTCTTGCAGGTTGTATGTATAACCTTTAAAGAAAAATGTCAGTTAAAAATACTTGAAAAATAATATGATGCTCTTAATAACACGAATTGTTAATTGAGGCTTTTTGATACTTCAGCTGACCTTATTATGTAAACAGTTACAAAGTTAAAATAGTTTTGCCCTCTGAGATGTAACTATCCCCGGATATCACTATCGCCCTGAAGATGACTTACAAGTTTAGTCGAAACGTCGGCAATAATAAAATAACCAAACAATTTTGGAGTATTTTACTTTTCTGATCCTGGCCGAAACCCTGAATAATTTCTCAAGTATAAGACTCAACGGCCAACGATCCTCCAACCTTTACAAAGACAAACTTTCAATGGATTTAAAGACATACGTTTTTATAATTATTTTCATTTTAAGTCGAAAATCTCATATAAAATTTAAGTATGTTATGAAACATAGTCTTAACTTTCATACACTGTGCATAAATCTTATTTATGACGAATTTTAAACTTAAAAACATCTAATAGTAGTTTCTGAATGGTTGACATCAGGCTTTTCCAACATTTATATTAAATCATAAATATAATCCGAAAACTGATAATACTTAAGTATTAGGTAGATCGTAAGGGCTCCTCTATTTTAAAATAATATAAACTCTCAAAGGTGGGAGACGGGTGGAGTAAAGGGTTTAGAAGAATAATCAAATGTATTTTCTTCATAATTTCTCTTTGAGGGTTGTGTCACCACTTCCAAGGACCGCTTGGTCCTTCTAGAGCAAGTCTTAGAAATTTTATTTAATACACAATATTTTTTTCTTTTATAATGTTTTATTCATTTACAAGTGTATGCAAATTTTGCTTATAATCCTTTGGACATTTTATATATATATAATTTTGTAATGACTAAGTCAGCTGAAAATAATTTCGTTAAATTAATTTATGTTCTAGATCATGTATTCTAAAATGTTTGCTTTAAACCACAGGTCTTCCTAAAGTGGTAATTAGATTCTCTTCACAAGAGATAAATGCCGTCAGTAAAATTAGTTATTTACCAAGGTAGGTGAAATACTTAGTTTAATTACATAGGATTGTACTCTTAAAATCTGGTACCTATATCTTTTAATTTTAATGTGATATATCTATAAATAAATTCTTTCTCAGAGTATATATATATNTATATATATACATATAATAAAACTGTATAGCATTTTCTTAAAATCTCGAAATGGAGTTAGAATGCAAAGGATTGTATTACCAAAATATGATACTGCAAAACCATCACAAAACAGCCCTAAATGCGTTACATTAAAAACAAAAATACTAGAAAGGGCAAATAGTCAGCAGACGACGTAGACAACTATACGGTTAGCTTAACAGCCAATCAAAGCCGAGCACCTAAAATGGTCCTTCGATATGAACCGTAGCACTGAACCATGCTCCTTCGCAAATCGGCCATCTAAAGGAACATATACATCTAACTATAACGAATCCATAACCTGTACATACAATTGGTTAGATATCGCTCTCTCTCTCTCTCTCTCTCTCTCTCTCTCTCTCTCTCAGATTCAGTGACTGCCATTCGAAACTCAATATCGTTCTGAAGTAGTACAATTATCTTTTCATTTACCATTTCAAAAATCAACCCGTCAACCATCAAAACCATCTCGCTCTTGGGACAGTGAGAAGTGCTAACGAAGAAAATAGAACATATTCCATTACAAATAAAACAGATTAGTAAATGTTCATGTAGATGTCCAACCCGGAAGAAGAAACGGTAAATTAGTAAATGTTTTCAATCAAATCATTAATTAACAAATCGAGCAATTCTGAGTGTAACATATTATCTATAAATTATAATAAACATGTATATTAGTAGTAAAAGATAATCAAAATATAGTTTAAATGAATGATGATGCTGCGAACAAGGGTGGAACGTTCCTTGCTCAAATTATGTGGGATTGGACTATTAAAGTCTAATATCCACTGCTAAGACACATTCCTTTAAGAGGGCCATTGCATAATTTCCGCCCTAATGCATTCAAGTTCCGGTCAAGGGAGGTACCTACGTTCCTCGCTGGAATTGGGAAGGGTCGGACTATTAAAATCCAAACTCCTCCTAGAGGCCATCACGATGCCCAGCTCGGACTTCATTAAAATCCGACTTGCCTTCCACATGGGCCCCGCTAATTCCTCCGGCTAGCGGCAGTAAGTCACCCCTCTGCCGGGGTGCAATAAAGGGCGACAATTATCAGCATCGACTGGACTCCGGGTGACATTCCCGGGCGATCATCCATATCTCATATTAGTGCGCCCATCCCTTCTGTCTCACCCCACCACAAGCCCGAGGGGCTCTATTGAATTCCACAGCTATTTAAATAGTCTATCAGCGGAGGAGAGGCCGTACGTCCGGGCGGTCAGGAACTTGACGTAGGTCAGGGGTGGAAGATCTATACGATTTAAGAGAGCTTTTGGTCTTCAGCCCTTAATTTTATGAAAGAAAGACACAATTCGGTTTTAGTGATCGCTGACATTTGTATTCATTATAAGGAATCTTCGAGAAGAGAGGAGAGCTGTTATCAAAATAAAGAATTCTCTATAACCCCAAAGAAAACTTAAAATGTTTTAAAGTCAGTGTTTTTTTAATTTTTTTTTTATTTATTTAATGGGGAGTTTAATAATTCTTTTGGCTTAAATATGTAAAACCATTGCTTTTGTTTCTNTCTAATTATTCCTAAGAATCATAGTTGATACACCCTATTACGTCGCAAACTCCTTACTCCACAATGACCTTAAAATCCCTTTAGTTAAGGACATCATTACAACCCGTTTTAATCAATTCCAATCAGGCCTTTCCATGCATCCCAATCCTTTGGCCCAAACTCTATCCAGTATTACCCATCCTGACAATCCACCACGTCGCCTGAATAGGAAATGGCACCGCGACCTTCTTATTGCCAACTCTTCATAAAAAATAAAGAGAAAAAAAAAAAAACCTGTGTATTGTAAATAGAGATTAAGGAGTTCAGCCATTGGGCAGCTTCTCCATCAAGTACACGCTAAGTTCTTTCTTATATATATATATTTTTTTGCTTATTTATTTTTATTACTTTCGGAGCGGTTAACGTTTTTATTTGCTACATTGTATAGTTGTTGCGCAGTGCGATATTTAAAAAAACCGAGATGGATTTAAATTAAAATTCTGAACTCAATATTGTCCTGTATACGAACATATGATTGTGTTTGTTGAACTGTAGCCACCAATGGCCACAATTTTTGTCACTTTTTTAGCATAAGGTTGTATGAGGTGTTTAAATACAGAAAGTAAATGTTGCGCAAAATTGGACGAGTAGAATTAAGGGTTCAGATTTACTGGAATAGTTTCTTCGATGCCTTGGGCGTATATGTATATATGTATATATATATATCNTATTATCTGATTTAAAACAAAATTAAATGTTAAAAATGATTATGATTATGAAGAGGCCTAATGTGGAGATATTTATAATTTAACTGTTTTCTCTTCTAGTGCCATCCACAGACCTACTTTTAAATGCAAAAAATACGAATGATTTTATTGTTGAGGGACATTGGACCATTAGTAGTGGGGAATAAATAGAATGCCATGTAGGAGTAAAAATAAATAAAAAGTTTTTTTCAATGCAGTAAGCCCACTATTTAGTTTAATACAATTAGGCGCAACATAGATTTTTTTTTAATGATGAAAGAAAAAAAATTCAATTTTTAATTATATTGGCGTTACTATTATTATTTTCATTGACATAACTTATATTCATTACTATTATAGATATTCGAATATAATAGGATAAGATAAATAAAATTAGAACCTTGGAAGATAAAATTTTTAATAATAAATAATTCATAAAAATAAAATTACTATTTTTATTTAAGACGATATTATTAATGTAAAATATAAACTTAATATTAAGAAGAAAAAAAAATGATGGTCCTAAAAAAGACACTTGGGGAGTACAGAGAAACCTGTAAATCTTGTACTAAAAAGTCTACGGTTGAGGAGGACAAACGGAATTTAGTGTCCGCTAATACCTATAACGAAGGAGGCAACGGATAAATCCGCGGATTTTATTGGCGGGTGACAATGGCTGGGGGACCTATTGTCAGCTGATCCGCGGTTTTACGAGCCCGCCTAATTACAGCTGATAGGCCGTTTCCCGCCTCTTTTTCCCGCCCATACACTTGCCTCCACTTGCTTGATGAAAAAGCCAGAGGAGGGGGAGGGGGGGTTCAGAGAGAGGACACGACCATAAATTCACCTTAAAATACAGTCGTTGGGGGGATATTTCACACGAGTCGCGACTCCCAAGGTGTGAGAGGAGCTTTCTCTAATTAATATATATTTTACAACTCCTTGAGGCCTTTGTTGGGGACGGAAGAGAGCCTCATGTATGTGAGGGTTGTTTTGTTGTTGATGAGTTTTATGACGAGCCTGCTTGTATGAGGCTCTTGGTTTTGTTCTTGGCCGCAGATGTGTGTGTATGCGCATGTGTAGGACGCACGAGGGGGTGTTATCTTTCGCAAGCCTCTTTTGTTAGCAGAGCATTTAGTCACGCTTTTAAAAATAAGACAAATGAACATTTCGGCTAATTAACCTTTCAGCTCAGTCAAATCCATCTCCAAACTACGAACGTGAACACCATTTCCTTTTTTATGGTCATCTATAAAATACTTCGTTAGTACACAGACTCGCGAGGCTTATCCTTTCCAAGGGGTCATTCTTGTTTCTCATTAAAACATTGAAGTCAGGATTATTGAAGGACATATTTCATTGATTGCGATAAATAGAAATATTATTTTCTGTAAGCCATTCCATTGTATTCTTCATACTAAACTCATTAAGGAGTTATATAATAATATTTCAAAAATTAGTAATCGAAACAAATAAGAATAACATAAATTAAAAGAATATAGAACAGAAAAAATTTGAGAAATAGATTTACTTAATTGTGACAAATGAGAAAAAGAAATAATACTGCCAATTATTCGAAAATAGCAAGAAGTATTTTTCTTTAATTTTTATTTTAATCATATATTTTTTGGTAATATTGTTCATTATAAAATTGTAGAAAAATTATATAAGCAATAAAACTTTCCTCGCTAAGAGGTATAAATGGTTGAAAAGACTAAACCCTTAACACATTTTACTACTAAATTCGCTCTTTGACCCACTCATTGCAACAAAATGGGTTTTCCAACAAAATTCTATAAATGACCTTTTCATATTAAAAATTAAAAAAAAAAATGGAGATAGTTGTCTAACATTTTCCCCTATATTTAAGGCATTCTTTATGAGTAACAAAAGAAACATACAAACAAGTTATAAAAATAAGAATTAAAAAAAAAAAAATTTAGTAGTAAATGTTTTTTATTGGGGTTCGGTTAACATCAAAATCAACTTATAATCTCTACGGTCAAAAAACTCTCCATATAAAAATTTATTAATACCAAATATTTAAAAAAAACTTACTTAAGAAATGGAATGAATGAAACAATAAGAATGAGTGTAATGAAGAATATAAATATAAGTGTAATTGGACTAAATAATGGACATATATATGAAAAATGAATTTTTATATTGTAAACAATTGAAAAATTGCACATATCAAAGGAGCAATGAAATGAAAGATTCTCCTGTTCTAAGATAACTAGGATAAATCATGACTGAAAATTTAAAAAAAATAAAATAATAATAATAAAACAATACACATGATACGTTTCGTAATGAAATTATTACTTCATTCTTTTTTCAAGGTGGGTCCCCATCGAAATTTTATATAGGTCAAAACATTTGTGAAAAAATAATATACCAGAAAAAGAAATTAAAATACTAAACCATTAACAAAATTTTGAAATAATTCACTCCTTGATACATCAGTGGTGTCATAAAAGATAATTTTGCAAACAACATTTATAATTTTACTGCATTAGGTTAGTTAGCAGGGGATTGGAATTTCCCAACAAATCTTCCGCCCAACCCAACACAACCAATCTCATTAAGAGATAACCGTGAGTCATACTAATTAATTCAGTATTTATTCGTACTTAAAATGTTTAAGTAAGTAAATTTAAGTTAAAGCAAGTAAATACTAAAAAATCAAAGTAAGAGTAAATTAAGGTAATGGAAATTTCGCTTGAAAAATATTATTTTATTAGAAAATTGAACACACAAACACACACTTTCTCCTGCTCGAACACACACACGTATGGACGACGCCTGAGGCACCCCACTGCCGCTAGGGAGTTCATAAATCCAACCAACTTGATAATCATTCACTCAGCAACCATTTTGTGCGAAGCCAGAGGAAAGGTTTCAAATTGACGGTTGTTCGTTAAGAAATAAGAAAAAAAAATCAGTGAAAAATAATTAATATATAAATATATCAAGCAGTATATTTAAATGAAATATAAAATATGCTATAGGAATGATGAGTACTCGGCAATTTGCTACAATTATCAAGACTGTGGTTGTTATTAAATGCTGATGTATCGCAATGAATTTGACTTGAAGGGGACCTTCCTGCATGTAAAAATGCACCAGGGAATTGAGTAGTAATTATCAGTTAAATATATCAGGCTCTGTAATTTCTTTCTATCTATATATATTACTGCAAAACAGCCCGCCCCACTTTGAAGAAATTACCACCAAGAAAACCCTACTATCCCATAAAAATATGATGAGATGAAGGTTAACTGGTAGAAATAATAGGTAGAGCAAATGCTATAAATTACAGTTAGTTCCGACCATGTGGTGTAGCTATAAAGTTTGATCATTTATTTCTTATTGGCAAATTTCGAAGGGTTGTTGTCATTATAGATTTTTAACAAAAATTCTCGACGTAATTTTTTGTTAAGAGCAATGAAATTTAAATTTTTTTTTTTTTTTTTAAATCACTCAATCACAATACTGTGGTATTCGCAGATTGCACAGCCATTGGCCCACCGAATTTTTGAACTGGGTGAATATTTTCATATTTAAATAAGTTAAGAATGTTTATCCTGTAAATAAAGAAATACAATTATTTTATTCTTTTAACTTCGAATAATATTATATAAATCTACAAAAGAATTATTCATAGAAAATTTTAGATTATTCGCTAGACAAAAATTACTAATTTTATTAAGCGAAGTATTTGTAGTATTGAAAGATTAGAAATAATCAAACAAAATAAACTCGAATATTATAGTAATCTTTTATTTATTTTAAAGGGAAAATAATTATCAATTCTACAGTTCAATAAAGATGGAGGTTAGAGAAGAGTCACATGGAAAACGTCCTGTTTATGTCATTTACTGCAATTTACAAAAATCATTTACAAGTCATTTACATTACTCAAAAAATTACTACTGTAAAAAAAAAAAAAGTATTGGCTTTGAAATGCAGTAAAAAAGTGCTGTCTTACTGTATGCTATAAATTATTCAGCAACCAGTTTCTATTTGTTTACCTTAGTACAAGTTTAAAGAGCCTCAAGTCCGCAGACAGAGAGTTCACCCAGTGGACGAAGAGTACGACTTTTGGCGTCAACAAGAACTCGAGTGGGATTTAACTTGTAGAAGGATTAACGAATCTGACATAAGAAACTTAAGAATCGTAATCAAAATGTGCAAAAAAAAAGAGAAAAAAAAAGGCCAATCCTCAACCATTTGTCTTACGTCGTATATTCTACGGTGAAGTTTACCCTGTATTTACGCCCTCTGCTATAACATTTTTGGCCATTTATAAATTTGCAAATTTTTCCCATGAACTAGCAGGAGGTACGTTGAAAACGAGGCACGGTCAAGGGGAGGAAGCCCAGTACAAACAAAAGCCATTTGACACAGAAAGAAGGAGGGGGGGGGGGAACACGAGATGGACCTTCAGAACAAGACATTTCCAGGGAACAGAACCCTAATGGTTCCCTTTGAGTTTTGAGTACCGCCTTCCTTCCAAGAGATCCTACGTCCGGGATAATCCCTGTTAAGTAGTCTTTCGGCCCTTCTACCTACCTGCCTCAATTGCGAGCGTTGCCCACTTCTTCAGAAACAAGTGGACAAAGGGCCGGCACAACACCCATGGAAGAGTTGGTTTCTCGCGCTTCAGGGAGTCGTCTTCAACCTTGTGAATGCGCGCTAAGTGCATGGAACGCAGATTTTTGGCAGAGGCGGTAGAAGGAAATGAAGAAAAAAAAACCAGTAGAGCGTTTTAAGAGAATTTTCATTGTGAGACCGATTCCACAAGTTCTGCAAAAAGATACTCTTCTCTGTAGGATCACACTCAGATAATTCCCAAGGAGAATCTTCAGGAATCCTCGTTACTGTATTGTAACGCCAACGTAACGCAGTGGTCAGAAAGAGCTCGTCACACAAGAGTTGCGTAAACCAGTCATATTCCCATGTTTCATTAAAGACGAACAAGAACAAGAGTATCAGATAATGAAAGCCCCAGATACAAATGTTTGTTAAAAAGTGAGATCACGAATCCTGGTAGAGAAATATTCAGGGGGGAAGCGCTCAATCATCGTAGTTATGTTCGTAAATATCTTCCTTAATAAGAATTTTAATTAAAATGTTTTTTTTTTTAATTTTTATAACCCTTATTTTTATACATTACATTCTGTTAAAAATAAATACACACATTTTGTAAGTTGATAACAATGAATAATAGAAAATGAATGACTTTAATGAGAGTCACATGAGAAGAGGAAATGACCAGTGACACCACTCTCAAAATTAAAATGTTATAAAACATAAATTGTTAACATAAAATTAAATTGTGCACCTATTAGAATCAATAAGTTTTTTTTTAAATACAAATTAGAACGAAAACAATGTGTGAATAGATTTTTGTCTATATCTAAACCCTTTGTTTACCTTATCCGAAGTCACCCAATAATGAGTTTAATTATTATTCATGATTTATTTATTATTATTATTGAAAACAAGGGGATTCCCAATACTAAAATTTTAATTCTTCAACTACCATGACCTTAACTCCTGAAAATCCTTTCTTCATAAATCTAGACGGTCAACAAATTTACCTCAAATTAAAATAATTAAATTACAGTGTGTGAAGTATTTATAATAATTAACATAGAAATTAAATTTTATACATTTTCCATATTGCTAATAATAAACAAGATATTAAAATTTATATTATGGTTACCCCTTATCCCGTTCCCCCTCGCCAGCCTCAACCAATTTCAGTAATTAATTAAAGAACTCATCTAAACGGTTTATATATATGTATGTGTGTGTGTGTGCGTGCATGTGGTGTTTATATATTTCTGTTCTGTCAGAATTGTATTGTACTTTTCTTTACGTACTATGAAAACACTAAACATCACAAGAACGTGCTATTTATAGGTAGCCAGTCTAATCTAAACACCCATAGCACTGGTTTCTTGTATGGACATAAGCCTGACTATGACTGGACATCAACCTGCAGTGTCAGGGAGTCTCACTCGGATGCCATATGGACAAGGACGAGGCTCAATATTTCACAATCACCTACGCTGTCAGATATAAAACTGTATTATAACAGTGCCTCTTTGTGGTGGGAGAAAGTTTATTTTTCGGATACAAATCACATACAAGACATAATCTTTGGGTAGCTATTGGTAAAAACGACCTTTTAATGCAACTCAATGATTAATGATTCATATTCCCTGAAATATTAATTATAGATAACCTAAAAAATAACCTTACCTACCTAAATTGCAGTGACCTCTTCTCTCAATCAATGAAAAGTAATTACACTAATAACTGGCACAGTTCATTGGGATTTAATGTATTTCGACTAATAGATGTTCAACCTTGGATTACCCAAACCTTGGGTAATAAATAGATTTTCTATGCCTAAATGTTTATACTATTGTTACATATTAATGAATATTAAAATATATTATTAGTAATTTATTCTTAAATGAAAAGTTAACTATAAATGCATTTCGATAATTTTTAAACATGATAATCTTTCAGGGAATGCAGTAAGGAAACTGCAATTATTCTTGGACATTCGGTATAAATTATTATTGCCTAACAATTGAAGGTGACATGAGGAAGGTTATTCAACTTTTTTTTTATTATAACCTGTCAAAGAGAGCAAACTATGAGTAATAACCTAAATTATTCCAGCGCGCTTTTTTTCCCCTCTCTAATCATTCTTTTGTTGCTCGCCAAGGTTCAATTACCAATACGACACCTCCAAAAGACATTATAAAATGTGCTCAAAAATTGATGTGAAATAAAATCACGAAATAATAAGGTAAATTACATGTATGTATGTTAATATTCTGACTTTTACAAATGATTTAAGGTTCAAAAACAAAAGACACGTATCTAAAAATTATTACTAGGCATTTTTGGTTACATTTCCTTAAGTTTAAAATCCACATTTACTTATTAAGTATTTATTACAATCCAAGGACTGTTACTAGTATGTTTAAATGTCTGCCTAGCAGTTTACTTAAAATTTTAGTTTATATTTAATGTTTTGTGCGTTTTAGGTTCAAAGTTGTATATATAATATATATATATATATATATAT
>KZ808278.1:224006-235162 GCA_000696205.2 Oncopeltus fasciatus
TATTATAGTTATATTATTGATACAAAAGAAAATCATTATTAGGACAAGAGCTCTTTGAAATTTAAATCTTTTTTCATTGTTATTCTACTGTAAATACTTTTAATCGTCAGTCTTAAGTATACTATGATATCATTACACCATTTTCTTTTAGCAGTTCTTAGTATATGAGTGCGTGACTTAATGTAATCAATGATATCGAAGATGTTTATTGAGTTAAAAAAAAGAAAGATTTTATAGATATGTCATGGATTTTCCAATGTTTTATTAGAAATTATAAAATAAAACACAAACAAAGCTAACCGAAATGTGTAAAGAAAAAAAAATACTACAAAGCATTGATGGGTCGCACCATACAGATGGCAAGATTGTTTTAACCTTGTACTAAGGTATGAGAAGCCATTTTAAAGAAAACCATGACTGACTTATCCACAACCAAATGTACAGATGGAATCGGCATCCAATAAGGGAGCAGAACAGTGAAAAGCGATCATGTCTCTGAGACAGAAGTATTTCCATGGGAACGGGGCCACAGAGAAGGAGAAGATTGCTCAAAACGACAGAAACAGAGCTGAAACATTTGGCAAGAGCAGAAAGCCAAGAAGAACATGGGTCCAGCATTACCGGTGTCGGCTCTTGTCCGACCATTACATTGCCCAGAACAATTTCACTCTCTGTAAAGGTTATGATCTCTCGATGCAATAGAACATCTCCCTCTTCCAGTGCAGTTGCGAAATACATTCATTTGCGAAATATTTGTTTCCCACTTTCAAAAGGATGATGATCTTCTCCTGTTAAAATGGTCACGGAACAGAGAGCGGCACTCTTGTTTTTTTGCCAGGCAATGAAATATTTGAAGTACAAGGATATTCTGATATTAACAATGCAACATTATGGGTTTTTTGTATTTATTTATCAAACCTCTCCTCTTCCAACCATTTAAGGAGAGAGAGAGGGAGATATCTAGAAGTAACCACCCAATTCTAAACACTCCTCAATAAAAGCTTGCGAGAATCCATGACTGACCTCTCCTCATATCTGATTTTATTTCAAGACGTCATCATAGAAAGATGAAATAAAACATTCATTAACATTTGATCCAGGTGACAACACATCCCCTCTCGCCTTAATGATAAGTAGGTGTGGTGAATTTTTTACTCATTTGATATTGTTTTTTCAGAGCATTTGATATCACATTTCTTTCAGTTGCGGCTATTTTATGTAATAATAAAGCAAGTTATATAGTTTTTGTTTTTCGTGTGGCATTNTTAGATTTATTTTATAATCAAAATTAATTTATATCTTTATTTATTTTTAACAAGTAATAAATTTGTAGTCATATTAGGTATGGAAACTTTTGGTATTGTTTCCAACAATTAAATGCTGGTTGAACCTGAGGGTTTTAGAATTACAGAGTCTACGGATTTGTGTCCCGAGCTGGATCGGCTTTTATCGAAAAATATAATCCTGTCCAGTACCATAGGTGTTTATTGCAGTGTGGTGTCCTGTCGATGGCCCCACCAGTAAGCTGGTTGCTTGGAAGTGAAAAAAAAAGAAACAATTGAGAGCCGACGGTAGCGGATCAGGGCGCATAGGAGGCGTTTAACTACCAGTCTTCATATGTCTTCATTAAGGGGTTGTTAGACAAGCTGAACACACACAATTTTTTTTTTTTAATCCTCTGCTTTGCATGTGTCAACAAATTATCCGGCGAGCTTCAAGCGTAAAAGTGTTAATTACCGAGACAGGCATTGCTAAGTAAAAGCCATCAGATAAGTCTGAGCGCTGTTGTCTTCTCTAAACGGGCGGGTAATTTTCATTAAGTCTGCCGTCATTATCATTAGCGGGCGTGAGAGATAAGTCTGTCGGTGCGTACGCCGGAACTAGGCACTTCCGCTGGGGTGAGCATGTGTGTCTTGGAGTTCGTCGTCGCATGCCGAGGCACTCAGGGGAACGGCAAAGGGGGAAACACTGTGTGCATGTGAATCCTTCCTGAGTTTGTTGTTTACGTATGCATAATGTACACAAATGTCAAAATTTTGGAAAATCCAAACAGTAAAGCTGAAATGTACAGTAACTTATTTTATTTTTTACTTAGATAATTTGAAGAAATGATGTGACTTTAGGGTAAAATGTCAATTTTTTTTTTTTTATTAGCCTACCTTTCAACCACTACGATCGTGGAGTAGGGGATATCTACAAGTTGTCACCACATTCTAAACATCCATGGCTCAAGACAAGCATTTATTTATATATAAAAGCTTGCTCTGGGTGGGATTTGAACCCGCAGCATAAGAATTGCGAGACCTGGACGTATCCCCTGAGCTACCCTGGCGCCCCAATATTTATTTATTCAACTATATAAACCTTTCTTCAGTATTGAAAATAAATATTAAGTTGCATACAAAGCAGGAGTAATAATTTTGTATTAGATTCATGAAATAAATAATCAAATACATTTTGTTTATTCTCATTACAATAAATGTTTTAATAAATGGTTGATTATAGCTGTTTTCCTCTCAGGAAATGAGCTATACACATTAGCAAATTATTTTTTATTTCTAATAATCATTCTATGAAACATGAAAAATTAGTATTAAATGATAAATAATGATCTATCAATTTTAAGAAATATAATATATATGAAAGGTTTCCATCAACATTATGGGGATATTTTGAAGAAAATAACTCATGAAAGATTTTTTTATTTATTTATTATAATTTTTCTGCTTTATATGAAATAATAATTTGTCTTTTATGGGTGTTTTTTAATTATATTTACGCTTTGTAAATTGTTGGTTGGTTTTAAATTATATTACCTATACCTATGACAGATCTTGGACTTAGTGTGCATGTTGTTCACTTGTTGGACTTTTTCAGCCTGTATAATTTATTTTGGATAAATTATACATACTGAAAAAGTTGGATGGTCTTTCATAATGATATCATGTGTCGTAAAATGAGTATGTTTGCTATATTTATAAAGTTAAGGCTGGCACAAGGGGAGGAATTCATACATCCTATATACATAGTTTCAAGATTAGGTGCATTTTAACTGTTATATAAATAAATATAAAGTTATATAAGGGTTCTCATACCTTCTATTCTCCGTCTTCATTGGTTTCTGCAAACCATCTCCTGTTGGAGAACGCTTTCGGACACTGTCCATCTTCTGGCCGAATACATACGTTCACTGTCAACTGTGAATACAGACCGTGACAGTGAACGTATGTATTCGGCCAGAAGATGGACAGTGTCCGAAAGCGCTCGCCAACAGGAGATGGTTTGCAGAAACCAATGAAGACGGAGAATAGAAGGTATGAGAGTTCTATGTTCATTGGTGGTAGAAATAATAACCCTTTATATTATATAAGGGTATCAAAAGGATCTGCTTAGGTGTCTAATACATATGCATATATCCAATATGCTTGGATATATGCATATGTATTAGACACCTAAGCAGAATCTCACTCATTCTTTTATTTTCATATTGAATATATGAAAATAAAAGAATGAGTGAGATGGATGCATTTATTTATTATTTTCTCCGATGTCTCTACTTAATTTTTNCATTTAACATTCCTATATACATTTTTAATTATTTTTAATGTGCGTATTTCGTTCGGGTTATAGTAAATAAACAGCAAGGAATTATATTTCCTCCACAGTCCTCATTTTCTAAAATTAGCCATCAACAAACTGAAGAAGATTTATATCAAGAAGAAAAGACCTATCTCGTTTAAATACAGCGTGTGTCTTGTTCAAACCTTCAAGCGGGAAGGGACTAATTGAAGAGAAGGGAATACTGAGAAATCCTGATGAGAATCAACTAGACCCTTCTCGTCCCTTCCCTGCTGTTATAAAAGCAGCTTGACAGCGGTCCCCCAGAGTTAGTCTCCGTATGTGTCAGTTTCCATGTCAGATCGCGTTTCTCAGAGTATCGGGCTGGTTGAAGCCTCTGCAGTGTCATTAAGTGATGTAACACTAATCAGCAAGTTTTCTTGAGGCCTCTTTGTTAACAAACACATGTCATTCATTTTTATTATTAGCTCTAATTTATTTTTATTTATATATCATTTATATCTGCTATANAATGTCCGAAAGCGCTCGCCAACAGGAGATGGTTTGCAGAAACCAATGAAGACGGATAATAGAAGGTATGAGAGTTCTATGTTCATTGGTGGTAGAAATAATAACCCTTTATATTATATAAGGGTATCAAAAGGATCTGCTTAGGTGTCTAATACATATGCATATATCCAATATGCTTGGATATATGCATATGTATTAGACACCTAAGCAGAATCTCACTCATTCTTTTATTTTCATATTGAATATATGAAAATAAAAGAATGAGTGAGATGGATGCATTTATTTATTATTTTCTCCGATGTCTCTACTTAATTTTTCATGGTTCAAGAATAAAGAGGACGAAATACCTTTAATGTTACATATCCTTCGTGATACTCATAAAATGTCCAGTAAAGTTACGGTGATGAATACGGTTTGATGGATCCTAATGGTTTGTAATGTGAAGCGTACAGATTACACGAGTCAAAGTCTTTGAAAGACGGCCCTGGGAAAGAGAGATGTCACTCTACGTACTTATCGCCCCTAGACTAGTTATGGTCGGTCGCGGCACACAGACAGACAGACAGACACAAAACAGGGCTGAGTGGTCCTCCTCGACAAGGAGACCAGCGCCATTGTGATGCTAAAGCTGACGTCGTCACACCAGCGTCTCGAGGCGTCACTTCCACAGGTATCAGACACGCGCTTATAAATCTTTCATGAGGGCTTACTGATAATTGTCCTGTAGCTGTCACTGCCCCTGTTGTACTCTCTGCTTGTAATTAATCACACCTTCAACAAACTCTGGAGGTGATTTCCTCCATACCAATAGATAACCTTATCTACTTCCCTTAAACGGAAAGTGTAACACCCTTACAGTTAGTTCCTCTGTTGACCCGAAGGAAAAAATAATTCTAACAAACAGACTAACATTCCAAAACTGGTTGTAAGGCTACGTTCTTTTCCAGCCCATGTGTTAGTAGGAGTATTAGAGAAGGTTCTCTTCACCTGGAATTTTCATAATCCCTTTGAAGAGGACAATCAAAAGTTAAATGACCAATATAATATATTGAAATCAAGGTAGCTATCAGAAAGGGCAAAGAAGAGAATAATAAATTTCGCAAAGGCTAACTAGGCCCATCGGAAATAAAGGGGGATCATTTAATCCTATATTTAATTCCTATATACATTCTTAATTATTTGTAATGTGCGTATTTCGTTCGAGTTATAGTAAATAAACAGTAAGGAATTATATTTCCTCATTTTCTAAAATTAGCCAACAAGATACTGAAGAAGATTTATATCAAGAAGAAAAGACCTATCTAGTTTAAATACGTAGCGTGGGTCTCGTTCAAACCA
This sequence comes from Oncopeltus fasciatus, assembly GCA_000696205.2. Lineage (NCBI taxonomy): Eukaryota > Metazoa > Arthropoda > Insecta > Hemiptera > Lygaeidae > Oncopeltus > Oncopeltus fasciatus. The sequence goes on from KZ808278.1 coordinate 229,434, forward strand.
AAGAGGCTAATTGAAGAGAAGAGAAGCAGGAATACTGAGAAATCCTGATGAGAATCAACTAGACCCTTCTCGTCCCTTCCATGCAGTTATAAAAGCAGCTCGACAGCGGTCCCCCGTCTTAGTTTCCCTCTGTGTCAGTTTCCATGTCAGATCGCTTGTCTCAGAGCCTCGGCTGGTAGAAGCCTCTGCAGTGTCATTAAGTGATGTAACAGTAATTAGCAAGTTTACTTGAGGCCTCTTTGTTAACAAACACATGTCATTCATTCTTATTATTAGCTCTAATTTATTTTTATTTATATATCATTTATATCTGCTATATATATATATCTACCAGTCTTCATATGNGACAAAGGTGCAAATGGGAGCGTGAAGCGGCCCAGGAAACCGGTCCCAGCTCGTCTGACCTTTCCCAGCACCACACAAACCCCTCACTCGCACACAGGTAATTAGCTGTTTAATTTAAATATATATTAATTGCGAGGGCCAGGGCGGACAGGCGAGGGATTGCTGTATAACCGTGGGCGGAACCTCCTGCCGGTCTGTACTGTCAGGTTATGTGTCTGGAGAGAGAGGGGGCCGTGCGATACTGAGAACGCAAATGGCCGAGCTTATTCAACAAGTTTCAAAAAGCCAATCTTGTTAATGGACTTCTTAGGATTCAGGGGAAATCCTTTTAAAAAAAGGTCCATCATCACACAGGAGCCGCGAAAAATAAGTATATTTCTCATATAACAAAAAAATAAATATAAATAAAAGAAAAGGTTAATTTAGACTTAAAAGACGATGAAGAAAAGTTGATTTCGTTGATGGTTAGTCGATCCAAGACACAAGAGATGGGAAGCGCTCAAATCTGCTTCTCCACTCTTAAATTTCGTATAGTGCCTTTTTTTCAATACAGGTGGATTTACAATGTGTCACTAACTGAACTATGATGATTTCTTAAGCACACCAAAGGTTTTGGCAAAACCATTATGGTTTTATGTCCCTCATAGCATGTGATTAGCTACATGCTGATACCCTGATCCGCTGCGAACATTTCTGACGACGACCCAATTTGGGGGGGGAGGGCAGACATGGCATTAAGTCTACTAAATAAGATGACATATTTTAAATTTAATCCACCCCCTCCCCCCTGAAAGAATCTCAGACTCTCCCGTTAGCAAAGATTCCTGAACCTTTGACTTGGCAAGTATCTAACAGCTATTTACTACCAAATTCATCGCTGAGTAGAAGGAAAAGTGGTTTTTGATTCTCTCGTCTAAGTCAACACTATTTGAGCCAATTATCCTCTTAACCATATAGTTTTCACCTGGTTCCCACCAAACATAATAGAGACGATCTGAGAGATAAGCCAGTAATTCCCCTAATCCAAGGGAACCTCCACCCATCGGTGCTGGGCCTCAGTCTATCACTATTAAAGTTATTATCAGACTGGACTCTTGTTTAATCGCACCTAAACGTCCACGGGGACTAATCGCCTGGCCCGAGGTCATGTGTATGAAACACCAAGAGGTTCGCCGGCCATCTCGAGACTATATTCATTTCCAACGAGAGATTATACTTACGGATCGACGTATTATCAATCAAAAGAGGCCCTTATTAATAGTCGGCTCATGAAGCCATGATGGAGTGTTTCTCCCAGGTCGCCAACCGATAATTTCCTACAATTAATAGAACTTATACTTTGAGTCTCATAACAAAAGTGGCTTTCTCTACCGTCATCGTCTCCCCCCTTAAGTGAACAATTTACAATTTCGAACGCGGTCGAGCTCATAATTGCCCCGGTGTGTCGGTTCTGTTCGGGTTTCGGTGTACATCTATCATCTCCAGGACTGCCCGGGGCTGGAGCCGGAGGACGCGTGCGGGGGCAGTGTGAGGGGTAACGTGATCGCCCAGGGCCACGAGGAACGCTATCAACTTGGGCGCTCCTAGCTCTGTGTGCGTGTTTGTTCCCATAGGCCCCGCCCCGAACTAGATACATTCTTATCATTCATAAATTTGTAATTCTCCTGAGAACCTGTCCGTAACTCCTCGTGTTGTAATAAGGATTTGTTCCAATTACGAAGTTCCAGTATGGTGATTGCCACACATCACTTCCATATTTTTAAGTAACAAGAATTATTGTAGAATTGACCTAATTACGGTTAATAATTTTTATTATCATTTGTTTAACAATTTTTTTTAAAGCTAAAGTATAATATTAGAAATTTATGTTTCTTTATTTAAAGGATATTATTTAATCATCGATAACATTTTTATTATGATTGACTTTAAAGAGTGCATATAACTCACCCTCCCTTTTTTATCCTTGAAGGAGTATTGAAATTTAGTTGGAGAAATTAAAAATGTCAGGCTGACAATTGTATTTTTATTTATAAGAAACATATTGACCGAATCCCGAACATTTTCTCGCGTATGGTCCTTTATTATTTATTTATATTTACATTATTTATTGGAAACTATAACAAAGACACATAACCAAAGGAAAAAAATAACTCCTTATCGGTATTTATTATATTCTATTTCTTGCTTAATGTTTGAGTGTTAGAGCGATAGTAAAAAATAGTAGGGACCGTCAAAATATTATTGTTTGTAAAGCAGTAAGAATGCTGCAACTTAAGCTTATTCAATGTCCAAGACACTCAGCCGGTTAATTATAGGATATGATTTTTTCGTAGTGGATAGACATATATCTTCATTTAAGGATTATTTTCTTAAATAATTTACAATATCCCTAGGGTCCTGTATTTTTACCCAGAGGAGCTTTTAAGAAGAGCATCACTTCCCACATGAGAAATCTGAGTAATTTACGCATCTTCTGCTGGTTTCTTTCCTCTTTGGCCTTGGAATGCTACACAAAATTAAATTATTTGGGGGTGCCGGCAATATTTCACTTATTGTTATAAATTAGTATCGTAAATAGGTTCATTTTGCAATATCCTTTTCCTTTCTCGATATATATATAAAATCTGTAGTGTCGGACTACCCATTTCTGTCACATAATCCTGACACTGGGAGATCAAATCCCACCAAGAGCCTAAGGATCTTAAGAATAGGATCGACCATAAGCCGTTTGAAAGGGCACTTTTTTTAATATTTAAAAAAAAAATGCAATCTGTTTTAATAATGCGGATGCTACAAAGTGTGCAGATTATATATATATATATTTATAGACATGAATGGGCGCGTGCTGGTTCTCGCACGATAAGCCCGTCCGACGAAAACACAAACACACGAACAGACAGGCACACAGACGAAAGTGCCGTCGGCTCGAGACAAAGGTGCAAATGGGAGCGTGAAGCGGCCCAGGAAACCGGTCCCAGCTCGTCTGACCTTTCCCAGCACCACACAAACCCCTCACTCGCACACAGGTAATTAGCTGTTTAATTTAAATATATATTAATTGCGAGGGCCAGGGCGGACAGGCGAGGGATTGCTGTATAACCGTGGGCGGAACCTCCTGCCGGTCTGTACTGTCAGGTTATGTGTCTGGAGAGAGAGGGGGCCGTGCGATACTGAGAACGCAAATGGCCGAGCTTATTCAACAAGTTTCAAAAAGCCAATCTTGTTAATGGACTTCTTAGGATTCAGGGGAAATCCTTTTAAAAAAAGGTCCATCATCACACAGGAGCCGCGAAAAATAAGTATATTTCTCATATAACAAAAAAATAAATATAAATAAAAGAAAAGGTTAATTTAGACTTAAAAGACGATGAAGAAAAGTTGATTTCGTTGATGGTTAGTCGATCCAAGACACAAGAGATGGGAAGCGCTCAAATCTGCTTCTCCACTCTTAAATTTCGTATAGTGCCTTTTTTTCAATACAGGTGGATTTACAATGTGTCACTAACTGAACTATGATGATTTCTTAAGCACACCAAAGGTTTTGGCAAAACCATTATGGTTTTATGTCCCTCATAGCATGTGATTAGCTACATGCTGATACCCTGATCCGCTGCGAACATTTCTGACGACGACCCAATTTGGGGGGGGAGGGCAGACATGGCATTAAGTCTACTAAATAAGATGACATATTTTAAATTTAATCCACCCCCTCCCCCCTGAAAGAATCTCAGACTCTCCCGTTAGCAAAGATTCCTGAACCTTTGACTTGGCAAGTATCTAACAGCTATTTACTACCAAATTCATCGTTGAGTAGAGGGAAAAGTGGTTTTTGATTCTCTCGTCTAAGTCAACACTATTTGAGCCAATTATCCTCTTAACCATATAGTTTTCACCTGGTTCCCACCAAACATAATAGAGACGATCTGAGAGATAAGCCAGTAATTCCCCTAATCCAAGGGAACCTCCACCCATCGGTGCTGGGCCTCAGTCTATCACTATTAAAGTTATTATCAGACTGGACTCTTGTTTAATCGCACCTAAACGTCCACGGGGACTAATCGCCTGGCCCGAGGTCATGTGTATGANAAAGGGGGGGGGGGGGGTAGGTAGATAGGTTTGAGAGAAACCATAATTCATAATCGTAATTCCTCTGTTATTATTCGAGTTACGAAAATGTTAATACAGCAAACCATGGGTACCAATTGTAATTTTTTAACATTTAATAATATTCTTACAAAAAACACTGACAAAGGAAGAAATTATCATCGCGATAGATTAGCGCTTCTTCCATTACATCTTCCTGGAGGATAGTCCAGAGTTATCATAAATGGCCACATCTTTAACGCTCCTACTACTGTCTGGCACGTGAATTAATTTTTTTTTATTTACTCTTATTTATAAAGCTTATTTGTATTTAATGAAACAAAGGAAATCAACTTGGATTACGCAACATTAGATTTTTAATAAACTTATTGTATTGCTTATTTATTAACTTGTTCCATGTTGCATTTTTCCTATCTAATTTTAATATTGTTCTGACTGGAATACAAAACGTTCATTTAATGCTGTCGCTGTAATATGAAAAAAAAATAAATGTAAGGATGTAACATAGGTCTCTTGAGGAGAGAAGGTTACTAATCTATGCATAATTCGACTAACCAAAGACTGTTAAGTACAACTAAGCAGGACTAAACAGTAGACCAAAATGATCTTTTATCGGGCTTACCCCAGCCCTCTAATGATATTCTGAATAACAAAGAGGCCAAATGGAACAAAAAGAGTGACAAAAAAAATAATGGGGAGGACGACTGGACGAAATACTAAACACAGAATGATAATAAAAAAAAAAAATAAATAAAAAAATTCCAAACCTGCCTGTAAGGTATAACTTGACATCTGACTCACCCCCCGTTGTAGCAATTAGTATAGAGACCTCAGGGTTATTAATTAACCCCTAACTGTTGATTTACATATATAATGAGATGGGAGTGCTTTTTCTGCTTGAGGATATGAGGGGTGGTTTTTTGTGCTGCTCGTTTTCATTTTTTCTGCACGTTCCTCGGATATGTCCCTTGGTCTAGGACTTATAGGCAGGACAGCCTTCTCCAGGAAGAATTTAATAGAAAAATAACAGTTATAATCAGTAATCAGCGAACAATAGCACCCTTCTAATGATTGTAAGGATAACAGTTTTAAATTTTTGATAAAAAAAAAAAATAAATATGTTAAGTAAATCAAGTCAACATCAGAAATTCAATAACATACAGTTAAATAATTTCAGAACAACAAATATATGAAGAACCGAAAATATTTTTAAAATATTGAACATGTAGAAAGTAATTAATAATAAAGTTTTATTTATTTAATATAATATCGTAAATAGG
>KZ808279.1:0-12108 GCA_000696205.2 Oncopeltus fasciatus
TTTAAACATTATGAACCAAAGGTTATTTAACTAACCTAGTTAATAAATTCTTAAAGCTTACTAAATAGTAAATTCTGATTTTTGTTGTGGTATTTAATATAATTAACAATGTGGTATTTAATTGTACAATTTATTATACAAGAAATGCAAGGGAATAAACGTGAGATGAAATTACACAATTGAAATCAGTATTAAAAACAAAAAATATAAGAAAAAAAAAGAGAGTTTAACAAATAGCCGACAATGTTAGCTCCTTCGAGCATAAGACAATGTATTCGTCTTACTAGAGGGTTTAGACTCGGAGTAAATTGCGGGGATAATAGCGATAATACACAATTCCAATACAAATTTACATGTGACAAACGATTTTAAAAATTTAATTAATTATAATCATATATATTTTCAAAAACTACATATGTCAAAGAAATACTGTCTATATTGGATAAAATTCAGTTTTGTTTAATTTTTTTGAAATAGATGAATAACCTAAAAGGTTATTTCTACCACCAATGAATATAGAACTCTCATACCATCTATTCTCCGTCTTCATTGGTAGACCGTGAACCGTAACCAATAGAATAGAAGGTATGAGAGTTAGATGAATAACCTTTCAAAGAATAATGCTATTAAAGGAAGGTAGCAGTGAGGTTTTATCTAACTGTCTACCCATACTCAGGGATTATTGATTTATATTTTGCCAATAATTGGCTCAAAGAAGAATTCAGTTGCATCCCCACTGTCGACAACAGGTAATTGGATTTTACATTTAAAAAAAAAAATTCCAACAGAAGAGAAACGGACTGGGAATTCGCATTGATTGACGAAGCTCCAGAACTTGATAATCCAGCAACTTTATCTTCAGAGCACATCTCTAAAGATAGTAATGAAAGCATTATTGGAGCACACTCCAACAAAGCTCGCTCCAACAAAGCCACACTTTTGACCATGTGCGGATCACTCCTGGCGGGAGGAGTATTCTATTAGGCGCAGAAATAATCCAGTTAAGATGAGCCTGTTTTCTTTCGGGATGTGTTAAGTGTGTTAGAGTGTTGCGGGTCAGATGGGGGCAGGAATAATTCAATTCTTCAGCAGATCCTAAGCCTGTTTGCTTCCCACACAACCAACCAGCTCTCGCCTCCACACCAAATTTAAATATAGAAGGGGGTCAAAGAGATCAAAATGCCACCAAAAGAAAGGATAAAATTATAAAGTAATTTCAGTCCCGTTAAAAGAGTGCATAATAGTTATAGATTTAAAGACATCGAATAAGATTTATAAATATATTTTAAATTCCAAGCGTGACTATTTTAGAAGGAATAAAATGAAATAAATATACATTCTACTTAAACAAAATTCGTTTCTCCACGCAATATATTTTTTAAAATTAATTGTAGCTGAGCGCTTTCAGGACCCATGATCCCATCATCAGAGCTAATCGCACTGAGAGTAAGACTTTACTTTAAGAGCAAGTCGCCATAACGTAAGTTTGTCACAGTGCACTTTGCTCTGATGATGAAATCGTGGGTCCTTAAAGCGCTCAGCTATAATCAATAAAAAATATATTGTACGGGTGGGGAAACGAATTTTGTTTCGGTACCTGTTTAGAAAAACCTCCGCTTCTCAAAAAATTAAAATGCAATGGTTGAAAAATAAATTCTACTTTTTCTTTGGGTATTACAGTTTCGCACTTAATAATTCTTGGTTCTTTTATTTATTTGAATTGTACAGGGAGCTAAAAAAAAAAACTCTCTACCTCAGCCGGGAATCGAACCCGGGTCCCCTACTATCCGGGCGGGTGCGTTAACCAACTACGCCACCGAGAGAGTGAGAATAATGTCTAGTTACCCGCACTTCACTTCACTCCGAGTATGACCGTCACTCAAGTATGAAGGATACATCGTCTTGTACTCGGCGGAGATAAAATTGCTAGATATTTATTAGACTCTCGTTTGGCAAAGGGCCGCTACCTAAAATTCAAATCATGATTATAATCGCGGTAAGGTAATCCCACATTTTATTATTTATGAAACAATTAATGAGAGGGAATATAATAAAAAAATCTATCTGTCCCAGTCAGGAATCGAACCTGGATCTCCTGAATATATTTGCATGCAATATGAATCTAAGTAATATAAATTACCTTACATAAAAAATAATAAAATATAGTTTTAAGAGCGCAAGAAAATGACTTACGCACCTTTTTGTATAAATTTAAAAAACCCTTTGTTGTATTAAGTTTAGCAAAATTTAGAATGTATTATTGAATTTAATGCAAAAGCTAAATTGTGGACATAACCGCTGAGCCAATTGCGTATAATTTTGAGATGGTCATATATACAAACCATTAAAAATAAAACGTTTCGGGCAAAAAAAGAACTTCATTGCATATTTTATTTTGTTAATTTGAACCAAATATGAAAGATATGGCAAAGTCTAAAATGATAAGGATTAAAAATTAAAGCTTTTGATTAACCATTTCACTTTTGTTATATATTTTATAATATTTATGTGTCCATTTTGTATAAAGCTGTAAGAAATATATTTTTTTTTTAGAACAAATGTAAAGAATTTTTCATTCAAGAACTTGCGAAGTGAACAGTTGCTGATAAACCAATGTACCATATAAGATGGAATAATGATCAGACTGAGTGTATCACAGGTTCATGAGATAAATACGTACACCTATTTAGTTTATGTCATGTATCTAGGTCGAAATAAGTGGGGGAATGTGAGTTATTGAAGTGTCTGTGTCATTGTTTGGTTATTATTTTTATGAAACGTGTATAACTGTCTATGGCAGTGGATAATGTTACATTGCTAACTAAATGCATTTAAGTAACTCCGCTTTTATTTTATTGTTTTGAATAATTTTGTGTTTGTTATAGTTTGTATTTATTTCTTATAATTTAGAAACTTGATTAACTAAACTTAGTTAACTAACGAGTGTTTCAATTTTTTACCTTATATGTACTTAAGGCAAATTTTTAACAATTTACAATTATATAACTGAAAATTATTTAAAAAAATCAAATTTATAAGTTTCAAAGGTCGCGGTGGTTAGAAACACATTTAGTAACACCCTTTATGTTACACATTTATACCTAAAACCATGTCATTAATAAAGTGAAGTAAAATATAAACACACCCTTATTCACATGTATGCATGCACTATCACATATATGTATTTAAATATAAATAGTTGCAGAGAATCTGGATTTTAATGAAAACTTAAAAGTGCCTTAGAAGATATCCAACAGTAATTAAAACTTAAATATCTATGTTCACGTAGGCTTCCACGGTCGTCAGACGTATATGCAGTTTCTTCTTCCGGGTTAGACCGTGCCAAGTAGTTGATAGTTGCCGAGCTTTCGCACATCCTGTGATGGCTTCTTCAGGGCTGAATAGAGAACTCATTCTCTCAGCTCTCAAGCTGTTTTCAAATCCAAGGGTACTTATACCCGTTGTTGTCCGGTCCTTGGGCGAAGCCTGCCTTACCATTGGTTGATCCTGTCTTCTGGCGGCTGGTCTCCGGAGATTTGTTTATTCAAATATCTATTTATTCTATACTTTCAAATTTGACTTTCATGTATCATCTAACAAAATTAATATTATTCAAAATATGATATTCTGTTTTATCTTCTTGATGGAAGGCGAAAAGTCAAAAATAAATTCATAAATCATGAATTTATTTTGGACCTTTCACCTTTCAGAAAGAAGAAAATCTAAATTGAATGAAATTTCCTATTCAGATTCACTTAGATTTTCTTCTTTAATTTTCCATTTTACAGATTTCCCATTATAATATTACTCTATTTATGTCGGTCCCATGCCCACGATATGACTGATAAAAAATTTAAACAAATCTTCACTTTTTCTGAATTAGATAAGCTAAAAATATGTTTTGTTCTTAATTTTGAAAACAATAATACACAAGCAAATGTCTGTACACTTCTAGTGTCCGCAATTTTTAAAATATAGAAACTTAATTAGATATTTAAGCTCAATTTTACAAACCGAAAACCCATTTAAGGGTTCGATAATCAATGAAATAGGTCCATGGAGGTGGTGGGGGGAAGTGGACAATTCATAAATATCAGAGTAACTGTTAAACTTCCGAAAAAAAATATTGCTAAGTAATTGAGTAATATTTATGTTTAATATATATTTTTCTCGAAAAGACGTATTAAGAATGAGTAGGCATTTTAATACAATCGGTTGAATGAATTCATTTTAATTTATATTGGTGAGCGAAAGGAAAGGTTTAGAAGAAAAAATGTATAATAGTATTTTTTCTTCGTAATTTGCAGTTTACGAAAACGTTTAAGTAATATAATCGGTGCAATATTCACATGCGACATTCAAGAACTAAATATATGCTTTAAAAATTTAGGGAAACTCTTACAGAGGGTGATATTTACGAATGTAATTATACCAAGAAAATGCTTTTATAGGTTACACCATGATTAAGATAACATTAACTATCGTCCAAAACGAGAATGAAAAATGATAACACTGGGGAACAATTTGAAACTAAATTTCTGTTGAGTTAAATTTTTAGCTGTTTTCTATAGAATTTGGCATGCTGGTTTCAAAACTGTTTTTAGTTGTCTTCTATCACGTCATGTTCGGTTTCTATGTGGGTGGAGCGCATGCAGGTCTAGATCCGCCTGTTTAGTTACGTCGGTTTTACTGTGGTGAAACGTTGTTTGTCGGTAAGCAGTATTTAGTGTTTCTTCACGGAAGTGTACAGAACTACATAGTGTGTTTGAACTGAAACGTTTCCTTATGGCTACCTCTGCTCCTACACGTCGAAAGTGAGAAAACAGCCCCGATTCGTTTTGTTATATATGTGACAGTTTTACCATTCCCAGTTAATGGACTAACATCAGTACATTTGTCAGACAAGCATATTTTGTCAATTTCAAACTGAAACGTGGTGATCAAGATAAAGCATGGGTACCTCATAAAGTGTGTAAACAGTGTGTTGAGGGTTTACGGATGTGGGTTAAGAGAACACGTGCTAAGCTTCCATTTGGTATACCTATGATTTGGCTTGAGCTCAAAGATCATTCAAGTGATTGTTACTTTTGTATAGTGAAAACATCCAGATATAACAAGTGAAACACATGTAAAATAGAGTATCCTAGTTTGCTATTAGCTATACGCCAAGTACCGCATTCAGCCGAAGTCCCCGTGCCAGTTTTCAATGAATTTCTCTCTTTGGATGAAGGGGAATACGGATATGGCATTCAAAAACATTGTTAGACTTTCTTGGAAATTCATGAGCATTGAATTACTTCAAAATTGTCCAGCAACTCTTGGAAAGCTCCCAAAAGCTAGGTTACAACATGAACATTAAATTGCATTTTTTACACAGCCACCTCGCTAATTTCCCGGACAATCTTGGTGCAGTGAGAGAGAGAGCATGGTGAGCGTATCCATTAAGCATTGATGGTCATAGAAGCAAGGTATCAAGGTAGATAGGACGTACATATGATGGCTAACTATTGTTAGACTAACTAAACAAACTAAACACTCCAGAAAAAGCTACAAACGCAAACTGTTATCTTTATTTTTAAGTACTGTTCATTAATTAAACAATTTTATATGTATGAACTCGATTTAACTTACATTAAATGTTTTGTAAACTATATATTTGGTACGTTTTTACTTTATCTTCTTTTAAATGCATGATTTTTATGATTTCATAGAATATCCTATAGTTTATAAAGTTGACGGGAAAGACAAAATTTGAGATTACTCTCAGATTCAGAAGTAGCGAAAAAACATTGTCAGATCTAACTGAAAAAAAAATTTGTTCCCCAGTGTAATATGAAAGTTAGGAAAACCAGAGCCCTAGCAGTGTGCATAGCTGTAGAGGGAACACCGTTTCTGCCCCCTTTTTTTTCTTATTTAACGACAAATGATTCCCTATGAGAGCTGGGTGCTCCCAGCAGTTTACCAGGAATCCTCATGGTCATTAAAAATAGAAGCACGGAAAGAAAAAAAAACACCCAACTGTGCACTGAGTATGGAAAATGGACCTTTTGGCTCAAGGATTCCAGTGCCTCAACCACCTGACTACTATGCCCCCAATGGTAGTAAGGACTTTTTTTTTTTTTTTTTTTTTTTAACTTTTATTTATTTATTACATTCTGTTAAATTAAAACATTTTGTAATTTGATCACCACAATGAATTAGAGGAAAAAAAAGACATATAATATCAATCACATGAGGAGAGAAGGTGACTAATGACACCACTCTCAATTTATTTACAGATTATGTCCCCAGGAGGTCACGGGGCCATCTTCTTTTTAGTCGTCGGGGTGGATCATAGGGGTTGGAGTCCGATGACAGGGAGTGGGCATATGGATTAGGGTGAAATTGGAGTTTACAGTGGAGGAGCTTGAAGCGAGTGGAGATGAAGTCTTGGACGAATGGGATATTATAATCTTGATGTAGGGTAGAGTTCGAGACGTAGTATGGAGCATTTGCAATAACTCTTAGGATTTTGGATTGGAAGGATTGAATACGTTGGATGTTGGAAGGCTTAGCGGCACCCCAGACTTCTGCACCGTGTGTCCAGATCGGTCGTATTAGTGTTTTATAGAGAGTTTTGAAAAGCTAAATTTCCAACTGATAATTTAAAAAAAATTCTTATAATTATAATAGGAAAATATACAGTATCATTAGTGTCCGAGTTTCCATGCAGGTTTTATCTCTTAGCAATCATGCAGCATTGAAGTTCTAAATGGAGATCCTAATCCTTTTTAAGAGTTTAATATTGTTTTATAGAAATTTTCAGAGTATGTATGAAAGTTCCATTCAGTATTTTGTACTGATACTAATGAGCTTAATAACATAATTGTAAATACTTACCATAAAACGTTTTTGTCAGACAACAAGCAATAATGAGAACAATAGAGTTTGTTGAGGTATAGGTTCAATGAAATAATTTTTAGCGAACATGATCCATATTTACGTTCCACAGGAATAAGTCTATTATTAATGAAAACCGTCAGATTATACCATATGCACGTAATAGGACATGTTTTTCCTTCATTCCCACTATTCAGACAAGCATTAGCCAGTACTTGAAACGAGAATGTTAGGTTAAACAATGGATTTATATTTACCAATACTTTTTCCGGGTTCAACTGTGTCTTGAAGTTTTTAGGCCAAGCTTTCGCACATCGTGTGATGGCTTCTTCAGGGCTGAATGGAGAATGAGCGCTTGTATTCATTATTATTATTTTATATTCATTTATTATTGTTTTACAGAAAGAATATCTTTAAAATGTGAATTTACAAGAGGAAGACATTATCACCTGAGAAAGTTCTCATGAATGATTTTTTAAAATGTTTCTATGTTTTCTCTGATCCCACATAATGGACCCATGTGTATATTTATAGTTATGTGTGTGTGTGTGTGTGTGTGTGTGTGTGTGTGTGTGTGTTTGCGTATAATTTATCAGCCAGTGATATCTTCGTGTTATTCGGTTATTTTTTAGCAAACATTTCATCTTCTGACACTCAGAAGAAGAATTTTCTGTAAATTTGAGTATTTTTAAAAATCTACCAGATTTTATAGAGCTATGATGTTGATGATTTCATTTTCAACCAGCTTCGACAACAATATGCTAATATTTAAACGATACACGATCGATAACTAAACTTGGCTATGCCTTGGATGTTTAGAATGGGTTTGGAACCTGTTGATAGCCCCTCCCTCCATGACCGTAAGTGGTTAACGCTATTTTTTTTTTTAAATGGAAATACACTGGTCATCCCAAAGAAATAGAAATTCCTCACATTTCGTTCAAAATTTGTTTATCTCACAGAAGAACGAGTATCGGTCAAGATTAGCGTGCATGTTGAAAGAAAGACAGAAAGAAAAATAAATTTCACTTTGGGACATAAGAACCCTTAAATAACAAAGAGGTCACAGCTGACAGTAAAGTTGATTCTGACCAAGTTGCAGCAATAAATATAGAAAGCACAAATAAACAAATGCACAAATAGGCTAATAATATAAAATGTTTTGAACAGAACTATGGCAACATTTACAAATTATTTTAAATAAAATTTCTACCGAAATAAAAGAAATGAGTAATAAAAAAATAAAAAATAAAAATACAATAATAAAAAAATAGATGCACCAAAAGTTCACAGAGTAATAACTCTGTTATAACTTAGAGTATAGGTTTATACTTATAGAAGTGGAAAGAACAGTGTTAATGTAAATACAAATATAACTTTATGTGCAGTATGTATATTACAGTTGTTTATTAGCTGTTAGTGGCTGATTTTTACGACAATCAGTTTAAGGTTAGCGTGGTAATTGTGCTAAATTAATATGCACGACAGGAATGAAAAATCGTGAGAAGTATAGCACGAAAAGTTTCGCAACATCCATTCCAGTAGTAAAAGCTTTTGTTTAGCCAATATATTTTACCAGAAATATAACATGAAAAATGTAATATATAGACTTGAATAAACTAATTTATTATTATTACATAATTATTCATTGTTTACGAAATTTAATAAAAAAAATACTAAATGCATGGTAAATTAACAAAGTATTTTGCTATTTAATAAAAAATAGAATTATAATATTATGTACTGAAAAGTATTTTTAATTAAAAGAAATAAAAAAGAACAACTGTTTTTTTTAGAAATCTCACCGCACTTTAACCATTTTTGTTTGACAATATAAATTAGTTGTAGTAGTTGACTATGTCTAAAGTCAAAGTCTTCATAGTTAGGGAAAAAATCTCAATAAAATTTCGCCATTTTTATGTAGAAAAATAATTATGAATGTCTTTATTTATTAGTAACGTAACTTAATTTGACTAGGAAAGTATGGATTTTCAATTTTCGTTTATTAATTTTCTTTTTTTTAAAAGTTAAAATAAATGTCAAGAATAATTTTGACATATGTAGAAACATTTTGTGTTAAATATAACATATTATTTAACAGTATGTTTTAATTTTGTGAACAAACACCATTCTAATTTTGTGCTGAATAGTTGTAAAGAAATACACTATAGAATGTGTATACTAAATTATTTTGCGTTACAGTAATTTTGACACTACTTATAAGTCGCCTGGTGTCCAAGAGCCTTGGGCTCAGCCTGTGTTATTGTCTCTGAAGCATTTGGTAATGAAACAGTACATTTATGAATTTTATTGCTTTTCTTTTCTCAGCACTACACATTGTTTTCCCAGTATGGGAGAATCTAAATTTGATACACAGACTGAAAAAGGTCTGGAATGAGTGGACTATTGTGTCACCTCTTAATGAAGGTAGTTTTCCAAGTTTTCGAACAGAGCTGAGCTTTAGGAAAACAGCGTAAATATCGCTCGTCTCACTCTTCAGAAGTAATTTTTTTCCCCCTTTATGTAGACTTCCGACGGAACAATAAAAGTATGTAGTTTGTAACTATCATAGGCATTTGAAAGTTATAAAAAATGTATTACATAAATATAATTTGCACTTATTATACCAGGTATGCAAGTTTAAAATGTCGTTTATTTCTTAAAATATATACACAGTAATTTAAAAAAAAAAGTATAATATATTTTATTCAAAGTACTGGCCCTCGCTTTCTACACATTTTGTCCATCTCTCGGGCAATATATGGATACCATTCCAAAAGAATGCTTCATCTTTATTTGAAATCCATTCATCGAGCCATTTTCGTACGTTTTCGAAATTGTTGAAGTGTTGCTCCGCCAATGAGTGTCCCATCGATGAGAAGAGGTGATAATCAGAAGGCGCCAGGTCAGGTGAATACGGCGGGTGGGGTAGGAGTTCCCAACCAAGCGAAGAAATCGTTTCCTTAGTCAATCTGGCTGAATGTGCAGGAGCGTTATCATGCTGAAGAATGACTTTGGCGTGCCTGTGAGCCCATTCTGGGCGTTTTTCGATCAATGCGTGACTCAAATTGATCATTTGTTGTCGGTAGCGCTCGGTATTGACTGTTTCGCCGGGCTTGAGAAGCTCGTAGTCGATTTGGTCGATTTTCTCGTTTTTGATCAGTAACATCAAAATCACCACGTTTGAAACGTTGAAACCAACGTTCACATGTCTTGACGGTTGGAGCAAGATCGCCATAAGTCTCAACAAAAATTCGATGACATTCAGATGCCTTTTTCTTTTGATTAAATAAGAAAATCATGACATGCCGCAAATGCTCTTTATTTGGCTTAAAATTAGACATTTTTAACACCAAAGAAAGGTATGATACGTCCACGTAAACGACTTAAAAACAACTGACTTTTGTAAACAAATGACTAACAAACAATATAGCGTTTAGAGATAAGCAAATCCTTCAATAGGCTAAGAGCGCATTCTATTGGAATTAAAACGACATTTTAAACTTGCATACCTGGTAAGCTAAAGAGAGTGGTTCCAAGTCACACCGAAAATTCATGTCAGCTTAAAACTACTACTCAAAAATGTGGAAAACAAATGAAACACAACTCTAAAAGATTTATTGCTCATGGTCATAAATAGTCCCGGAGATATATTCTAGGCACCGTGCAGGAAAATTTATTTTAACTTTTTTAGAAAAGGAATTTCCCGACAACCGCCATTAATCTGCGAATCCAACGCTTGCATTCCCAACTCGTTGACTGAAGCAGTACGGCTGCCATACGATTCTAAGCCTCAGGTTTTCTATGTGGTACTGTTGTTACAACTTCTTCGCTCAGAGAACGTTTAACTAGAGTTCACTTTTTCTATAATTGTTATTATAATGTTACTGATGGCCCCGTGACCTCCGGGGATATAGCCTGTAAATTATTTGAGAATGGTGTCATTGGTCACCTTCTATCCTCATATGATTGACATTGAATGCCATTTTTACTTTTCATTGCAATCAAATTACAAAATGTTTTTATTTAACAGAATGTAATAAATAAATAAAAGTTTATATAAAAAAAAAAATAGTACTAAATTATTACACCTAAAGGATTCACACATATTGTCGCCAGGGTTTGTTCTTCTATTATGTCTACTATAGATAAAAACTTCAAATGGCCACCAGTGTCTCCGAAGTCTCATCATCTTCCGAGCATAATCTTCAAGTCGAGTTCTCCTTCGGCAAAAGTTAGATGTTGTTTAAGGGGAAAGTGCTGTGGGAAGTCAGGTATCTCAAATCCTCACTTTGGGTAACGTTCTCATCACTCGCAAAGCGCTTCTTCACAGCTTTCCCGAAGTTATTAAAGCTTCAAACCCTTTCAAGCTTATGCTAACTGCGCTTTTGCGGTTCATTACGTCAGTCAGTTCAGCTTTTGGGAAGGGTAGGAACACACCAGGGAGGTATAATTACTTCATATTATACATTTTTTAAAATTATTATTAATGACTGTTCGTAGGGGAAGTTTTCCCAAAGCTAATGTGTGTCTTGGCCTTACTATTCGCTCCTCACGGTTCACTATACACCTCATATATACTCATACTTCATATAGCATTTATAATATATACTCAATACTTCATTCTACAGTGACCGAGATGGAAGCACAAATAGGGATAAGTTTAAACCAACCTAAACCTCTGTCAGAATCAGAAGCTCTTGTAGATCACAAATAGAGTGCTACAAGGATTTCTCACAATCCAAAAGAAAAGTGAAAGTCGAATCTGAAGTATTTTGCTTTAATTAAATGAAAAATTATGAATTGGGTAAGAGTTTTCCATTTTAAAATTTTAATATTTTTCATTATTCACTGCAATAAATTACCATATACCTTATTCAGCACCTACTGCACTAAATCAAAGTAATTTATAGAAAACTTCGGTTTTAAAGGGTAAAAATAAATAAAACTTGGGACATAGAATGATCACTGTGTTCAAGGCTGTTCTTATTTTTTTTTAAACCGGAACCGTAATTAGATATGTTTTCTTACAAAATATTTCCTTTTTATATATTTATTTTCTCTAATTTCGTTTTCATGATTTCATCTATTTTTTTAGTGATATTAATTTTAATGTATTACTTTTTTTAGTAGTATATTGCGATAAAGCTATCATTACTTCTTACGTAACTACACAAGCAATTATTACTACTGATATTTTTTTAGTACTTCTCATACTATATTAATAAA
>KZ808279.1:27489-43543 GCA_000696205.2 Oncopeltus fasciatus
TTTTTATATTTGTGTTTTTTGGATCTACCTTGACCGAACCCCAACTAAAATCATCTTAGAATAATATCTACGGTCAACAAACTTTCCTTCTCAATGTTCAAAAGGAAAAATAGTATTAGTGAAAAAACCTTAATTATTAACCTCATGGAAATGTGAACTTAGGGACAGGACGTCCTCTCTCGTCTTCATGATAGCCCTGAAGATGGCTTACAATGTAAGCCGAAACGTTGGAAGATAATCCTTTATTAAAAAATACATTTTTTAAATTTGTGTTTTTTGGATCTTCCTTGACCGAACCCCAACTAAAATCATCTTAAAATAATATCTACGGTCAACAAACTATCTAACTATCTAACTTTTAGGATAATTTGCTAAACTTTCGGCTGTTGCCCCTAAGGAACTTAAAATCTGGAGAATCTTTATATTTATAGATTGTCTAAATTTGAAAATTTTCGAATGATGTTAGAAATCCTTTGGTAAAACCAACTAATACACCGAAAAATAAATTTTGAAATAATAATTTCTAAATAAAAACTGGGAGGGCATTAGATGAAGTGTGGGTTAAAGAGTGGTAGTTCCCTTGAGCATTAGTGAGGCATATAGGAAGAGTAACCACCCGCACGCCTAGGTCCCTTTGAGCGTCTAATCATTACCCCACCTCCGCCACCTAACCCACACTCTCCCACATTAGCAATTAGGCCGCGCCTAAACCACTCGACTCTCTAATACCTAACTAATGCATGTCACCTCCTCCTGCTGGCCGTCTATGCCTGGCGGCACTGCACGATGAATGTGACGAGACATGCCATTAATCATCTCCGCCGTTCTATATGCCCGCATACACCGACTGACAAATTATGTTAAATGTCTTCAGGTAGGCTTACACTTGTGAATCGAATTTGTTTTATTTTAAGGTATTTCCGAGGGTCTCAGCTGCTGTCATCGATCTCAAGACAGATTTGTTCGTAATTTTTTTCAATATTTCGTCCTATCCTACATTTGAAAAAAACCAGGAAAAACCAAATAAAAACACAGGCAGATATACAAAAAATAGTAGAGAAAATAACTTCAATAAGAAAAATTAATTTGAAATAATTGAAGTTTATTTAAACGTGGATGTATGTGTAATGTATGAAAAAAAGATAAATACAATTAGATGGAAAACTATGCACAAATATGGTTGTAATTAGAAAACAAATAAGTATAAAATTACTTGCAAAAATACTAAAAATTTCGTTTAATAATGGTTCCCAATACTAACTCTCCTAGCGACCATTTCAACCGGATTGTGAGTTCCCTTTTAAATCCTATTCCCCAATTTTTTTTTATATGGTTGTATTTAAAAGCAAATATTATATATTTGAATATTTTTATACATCGCACATCAACTGCTGAAGAGTATTAGCGCTATATTTAAATAGAATCAAATTGAAGTTTAATTGAACTATATGTAATGACCTCTCCAATAACGGAAATTCTTTAATAACAATTTAAGTTGCAGACAAATTCCCTTTTATGTTGGACCAATGTTACACATAAATGGACTTAGCCTTTCATTTTGTATTTAACAAATCTATGTTGGAGTGGCGTCCAGGACACCCCACCACACTTGGCAAAACACTCCTTCGACCTAGCCAAAGTGGCGGGAAGGCGCCAGGCCAACCCACTAGACTTGCAAAAGAGGCCGAGTAACGTCCAGGACACCTCACCAGACTTTCAAAAGTGGCCGAGTGACGTCCAGGACACCTCACCAGACTTTCAAAAGTGGCCGAGTGACGCCCAGGACAACCTACCAGACTTGTCAAAGTAGCGTCCAAGACACCCCTGCAGACTTGCCAAAGGGACGCCCAGGACAACCCACCAGACTTTCAAAAGTGGCCAAGTTTCGTCCAGGACACCCCACCTGCTTGCAAAAAAGAGGCGCCCAGGACAACCCACCAGACTTTCAAAAGTGGCCGAGGGACGACCAGGACACCCCACCTGCTTGCAAAATAGAGGCGCCCAGGACAACCCACCAGACTTTCAAAAGTGGCCGAGTGACGTCCAGGACACCCCACTAGACTTTCAAAAGTGGCCGAGTGACGTCCAGGACACCCCACCAGACTTCCATAGAAGCACCCAAGACACCCCTGCAGACTTGCCAAAGTGACGCCCAGGACAACCCACCAGACTTCCAAAAGTGAACGAGCGACGTCCAGGACACCCCACCTGACTTGCCAAAGAGACGCCCAGGACAACCCACCAGACTTTCAAAAGTGGCCGAGGGGCGTCCAGGACACCCCACCTGCTTGCAAAATAGAGGCGCCCAGGACAACCCACCAGACTTTCAAAAGTGGCCGAGTGACGTCCAGGACACCCTACCAGACTTTCAAAAGTGGCCGAGTGACGTCCAGGACACCCCACCAGACTTCCATAGAAGCGCCCAAGACACCCCTGCAGACTTGCCAAAGTGACGCCCAGGACAACCCACCAGACTTTCAAAAGTGACCGAGGGACGTCCAGGACACCCCACCTGCTTGCAAAAAAGAGGCGCCCAGGACAACCCACCAGACTTTCAAAAGTGACCGAGGGACGTCCAGGACACCCCACCAGCTTGCAAAATAGAAGCGCCCAGGACAACCCACCAGACTTGTCAAAGTAGCGTCCAAGACCCCTGCACACTTACCAAAGTAGTGGAATAGCGTACAGGATACCACACCTTCAAACTTGCCAAAGTGATGAAGTGGCGCCCCACTGGTTATGTACTCCCCTCAGATAAAAAAGGCAATGAATGAAATGCCCACATAAGGATGATTAACTCTTGCTGTATCCCATAAGTATAAAGTACATTATAGTTAAATTTTTTTAGCTTACTACATTTCTTAATTTAAAAGTTATGTAGGAATAACTTGAGTTCCTCCACTGACAAACACAAGGTGAATATGTCAAGAAAAAGATCCAATTCAATAAGATATTGTTTTTTTTTTTGTTTTTTTCAATTATACATCTGAAGCTATTATCATTCAAAATAAAATTTAAGCCTGGAGTGATAACGGCTTGAAATGGGAGCTCATATAAATTATGGAAAGCATAATTTACTCCCGTCATTTGAACTATTTACTTTCGTTTTAAATAATTTCAATTTTCTTTAAGTGATAAGAACTATTTTAGTTATTAGTTAGTCACTTATTTTAAAACTTATTAAAAAATATATTTTTTTAAAAAGTAGGTATATACCTTTACATTAGGATGTTTGATTCCTTATTAGTTCATATGATTCCTTAAGTACATTGTTCCTCCTAGAGTGGAAAATCAATGACAACAAAATAAATAAAATTGTATTTTAACCCTCCAGAAGTATGGTTGACTGGAATCTCGCCCGTGTCAAGTTTAGTTCAAGTCTACTTACACTTTAATCCTCTTGTAGTTAGAGGTACCCTAAGAGCCGATTGTCATCTGAACATCAAAGGCCCCGTCAGGCCAAGTTAAGTAAGCAAATTGTCTTGTTACCGAAATTAAATACCTGCCCATGTCCTTGGTTTATCAGTTTAGAATTCGTCCGAACCTGTTGACGACGAACGTAAGTTGCTACCAAACATACCGAATCCCGAATTCTTTATATATATACTAAATAGTATCCTCAAATAAGTAAAACTTTATAAACCAAATTATGCTATGCAATTGATTCTTATGTGACACCAAAGTTATAAAAAAAGGAATAAACATAATGAATATAAGTGACAGAGGAACCAAAAATTCTGAAATTAAATGAAATGTCGAATGCCTCTTCAATTTGATTTACATTAATAACAGGTCGGAAGCTTGTACTCTTTGCAGAAGTAATGTGAAGGATATATCTATTGTAAAGTAAACTTGGGAGTGACACTTTGCTGACAAAAACGTTTGATTCAATTGAAAAAAAGACTTGTTTTATGAATTTAATATTGATTTTTAATTTTCGACTAAATTGAAATAATAAACGTAATCAAAATTACATCTCCAACTCATACCTACTAGAATTAGAAGAACTTCCCACTTAACAACTTTTAAATACCCTCACTTATTATTTATTATTCAAAGATGGAATAAATGATAAAAATTACAAGTGAGAAAGGAAAATATTACAAAAAATAAAATAAAAAAGAATAAATTCAATTATATGAAGGAAACTATAAATCAAATGTATTTGGAAATAGTAAGTTATCCGACGAACTTTATGAATAAGAGTTAGTCGGGGATTCAGTATTGGTAATTAAATAAATAAAAACTAATTTGTAAAATAAAAAAAAACCTGTTTATTATTTCCAAGGTTTCTGCCTAAATTTCAGGCCTTCTTCAGTGCAATGAGATTGGGAGAGAGTCTTCTTCTTTAGGGTAACTAAATCATGATTAAGTAGTCATATTTACTTACTCTAAAGCAGTATTCTCAGTCCTTTCATCAACCCTATTGCCCTGAAGAAGACCTAAAATTTTGGTCGCATCGTTAGCAGTAATAAAACTTTTTTTGTTTAAAAATTAGTCTCATTTACTCAAACATTAAGACCGAATCCCTCACCAATCCCTCCCCAAAAAGACAAGTTGTTTATTAAACGAAATCAGATCAAATAATACTGCGGGAGATTACTTAAAATATCAAATGTAAGAACAAAAAGTTTTTCGTTTTTTTTTGCTTATATTCGGGCGTAATATTTAGTCTAGATTAATGAANATACAAACGAGCTAGACCATTTTTTTCATACGGGAGTTTAAAGATCAATTGTTCAAATTATCCGATAATTCTGGATGTGCAAGATCCCGAACATCAGATGAATATTAAACATAAATTTCTAACATCTACATAAGTCGTATTATTTGATTTAAGTAGGGGAAAAGTTGGAATAGTAGACATACGTGGACTCCTCGTGAGGTTTTTGTCATGGACGTGTAAGGGAAGTAAAAGTTTAGACTTATTCCGCCTAATTTCGTAGTCGAAAGTCCCTTTGATGTATGAGCTTAAATTTGTTGTATGAATAGACTGCCGTGCTGACCCCGAAAATTGTATTATTTATGGGATTCACCTAATGCTTTAAAATGGTATACTAACTATTAAAAATATATGTTCGGTTCAAGTCATGGTAAGATCCCATTTATTGATGGTTTGGCAAATGTCGATTGTCAGTCGAGAAGGTTTAAATTGCTGGGAAAGTTATGAACAATTGTGCGTTGAAATGATTAATTTATACTCTATGCCCACCAGGTTCATAAGTTTAATATAAAATAAAATCCAGAAATATGACTTTCGATAGGGACACGATTTAAGCCGGGTTATACTGAAGTATTGATTCTGGAGATCAAAAGGAGAGAAAGAATTGATTATCAGAATGTCACTGTCATGTAGATAGGACAGGAACTTGATTAGTAACCACAGCCGGGAGGGTATTAGCCCCTGTCGATAACGAATGGTGGCGGCTTCACATATATTTCGTCAAACTACTAGAATTGAATAAGGCAAGCAATTTGGAAAATTATTCTTACATATATATTTATAGAAAGAAAGGTAGAGAGAGAGAGAGAGAGAGAGAGAGAGAGAGAGAGAGAGAGAGAGAGAGAGAGAGAGAGAGAGAGAGAGAGNGAGAGAGAGAGAGAGAGAGAGAGAGAGAGAGAGAGAGAGAGAGAGAGAGAGAGAGAGAGAGAGAGAGAGAGAGAGTGAGACAGTGAGAGAGAGACAGAGAGAGAGGTGACTCGTGTCTTGGCAGGGTACTGTGGTTATACAGCAAAACAACCGTTTCAATGCCATTAAGAATACCTTTGCCTCTCTTTCTTTTTACTTAATATTTTATTTATATTCTTTTTTATGTATTCCAAATTTTGAAAATTATCTCTTTTAAAATGATCAGTGCATTTATACTGTGTTTAGTTAAGGACACGTTCAAATAATATAATTTAAAAAAAATACGAGACATTTTATAGTTTTTGAATCATAGTCATTTTTTACAGTCGAGATATAATTATAATTAGGATCTATAACTACTACTTTGGAATTATTACTGGTTCAAATTACTTTTTCTACCTTTTCTTCCTTTCTACCTCTCTTTTATATATATATATACACTCACACACACGTACATTTCGCCCTTCGTCAGAGAGTCTCTCTTCACTACTTACTGACGAAGGGCGAGAAGTCTCCCGTAAAGTATTACTCATTGGATTTTTTTCTTTTTGTGTGTTCACCACACTCATTCTCCCTTCTGTTCTTAAAAAAAAATGTATATATACGTATCATTATGAATGATAAAGATTTTAACTTATTGAATTGTAATGAATACAATAATTTATATAGGCAATCGTTTATTATATTACATTAAATTAATATCAACAATCTTCTATTGCACCACTTGTTTCCTATACTCAGGACGCCTCTTCAGAAATTTACATAATAAAGTACAGATAAACTTTCCAATATTAAGGTCATTTCAATTTGAAGTAGCTTCAGATAGTGGAACGAAGATAATGGAACTCAGACGTCTCCTACAATAGAACACAATAAGCTTACGTTCAAGTGGAGAGCCCTCTGACTTTGTTATTCATTGAAATATATGATAACATACAAAGACCATTTTACAATCTGAATACTCCAACATTTTCCAAGAGATTTCAATTGAAACATTCTTCCTTTGGGAAGAATAAGGGTGTATCGGGGAATAAAAGGGTGGTTGTACTACAAGAAATAAAGACCGTAGAGAGGTACAGATGCCTTCCAGGAAAGAGGAAAAGAATAAGAAAGCAGATAGGGAAGTGGAGTCGAGATGTAATCAAGAGCAGAGAGGGCAAACTCGAGGTTCTCGTACAGCCGGGGAATACAATAATAAGAATAACGGAAAGAGATATTCAGAACATGGGCTCTAGGACACACCCACATCGCTTGCATACACACAACAGTTTGCAGACGGCTTCAGTACATTGATATAGCCAGCGAATTCCAGGATTCATGAAGCACCCATGAGTATTCATTTGTATCACATGGAAATCAGCAAGAATGGAAGGTACAAGGTTTCTTCTTAACTTTACAGTGAAAAGTAATTCCAAATTAGGACAATGATACGGTTTTAATCCAGTTCTATAGTAGAAATGTATTTCATTGGTGTTGAATACTGCTAGTAGATGATAATATTGATAATTATAATGACCTTAACAACTAATATATAAATAAAAAATATGAATTACTTACAGCCAATTAAATAATATTCTCAAATGGATTAAATATGCTTTTTTTACAAAGAAGCCTCAAAATTACTTACTAATTACTGTTACTTATCATCTCAATGTTACCGGCCCTGCAAAGGCTACGATCAGCCCGACACTGTGAGGTACGAGATCTGACATGGAAACTGACATTGAGAGAGACTAACTTAACCCTAACTTGGGGGCCCAAGCTGCTTTTAATACTTCAGGGGAATGTCGAGACTGGCCTAGAAGAATCTACTAGCGATGTCTAAAAAACCTTAATTTTCTTTTAAGAAGCAAGGAAGCAGGTGGCATCCTTTAATTTGTCCCTTCCGTATGGGAAGTATGCCTGGTCTTCTGGTCACAGGCTCTCCTAGTCTTTAACAGTAAGAACAAAAGCTTTGTGTTTTTTTCAAATTTAATTTTAATATACATAAGTGCTGAAATTTTTTATTCCAAAAGAAACCCTATGCTGATTAAAAAAACAAGATCATTAGAAGCACTGTCATTTAAGCTATTTGTTATTTCTTAATATTAAGGAGAATAACAACAAATAATTCAAATATTCTAACAATTTATTCTCTTTCTTACATGGGCAGACAAGACGAGGGCGTCATATATGTAAGTCCCACCAATTGGTCGTTGTCTATATAGATATTCCATGTATCATTAAAGTTGGATATTAATGAGAGTAAATGAGGAAATTTAATTTACAGGCCAGAGAGAACAGTGACCGTAAAAAAGTATGCTCTAGACTGACCGGGAAGGAAGCGCTCACCCATAGTAGTTAAATTCGTGAATTTCTTCCCTGACAAGCGTTTTCAGTAAAACTTTTACATGATTTAAACATACAGCATTACATTTTATATGATATACACATTTGCATTTTATGAAATATACCTATTATTGCGCCTTAAAACTTTCTAACATGGTCAGACAAGACGGGGTGTCATATAAGTAAGTCACTTCTAGAGTCCTGATTTGAAGAATATAGTTGGTCGGCTGGAAAATGCCCGTTTCCGCTCAGCTACTCCCACTCAGCCCACGGCTGAATACACGGCTCCTAGGAGATTTCCCAGGCGGCCTGCTTCACTCGGCCATCACGGGGAGTGGAGACCAGGGGTGGAGGACCGAAACCCTCCCCCTCATTTGAAATTCTGAAACCCTTTAGCCTTTCAAAGAGTTTCCAGTTTCCATCCAGACAGCCCACCAATTGGTCGTCGTCTCGCTTGAGTAACTACGTGCCGTTATTGTTTGATTGTTAAGAAGCCTCCGGCAGCTTAGAGTTGATGACGCGCTCGCAGTTCAAGTAATGTATGGAAGAGTTTAGGGGATGATTACCTCCCTCCCCCAAACTCTTTAAGCCTCAAGGGGATCGAGTCTCGGCTGAAGTAGTAAGATTTTTTTTTCTAACTCACTTGCATTTCTTGCATAGAAGGTAATTGAAGTTTAGTTGGCCATATTTGTGTTTCATGAAAGTTCTCCAGCTGGCTTGATGATAGTTTAGGATTAGGATCAGGTTATAGGGCGATTAACATCATGGTTATTACGCCCTGACTGTTGGGTTAGTGATGATAGTTTATTGACTCATAGTGTTATCATTAATAATGATTTTTAGTTGAATTGACTCAAATAGTGTATCAAAACGTACCCTTTTTGTATCAAAAGGATCATTTCAAAACTTAACTTTCAATATTAGATGTTTCATGTTATTAGATGTATTTTTGTTGGGGTTTGGTCTAGGTAGATCCAACAAAATACAATTTTTAAAAAAGTCTATTTTTTTAAACTTATCTGCCGACGTTTCGGCTTATTGTAAGCCATCTTCAGGGCTATCATGAAATTTCCTGTCCCCAAGTTCACACTTAGACAATAATAATATCTACGGTCAAAAAACTCTCCAATCATGTTTCATTAATTTTTTCTAGGTGAGGCACTAAAAAAGATAATTCTTATAGATGTTGCTTACAATATTATTGTGATTAATCAATTGATATGTATTTAGTTAATCCAATAAGAATTATTTTAAAAATTATTCTTTGTTTTGCCAACCAATTACAGGAAAAAGGTAATATTATTATACGAGTTAATATCTAGCAAAATTTTTTCCTTCGTAATCTCCTTATTTATGTATCAGAATAGAGCAATTTAAGTTATCCAAAGTTAAATTAATGAAAAGCAATTTCGTACAGTGAACCTATTTATTCTTTATGTCCGTTCATTGATTGTGAAGGATATATTTACACTGGCATATGCTTAGTTGACTCTAATTCGACTGATGGTGAGAAACATTCGGAGATACTGCCAACTCCTGGTGCTAGAGACCAAAGCAATTTCGTACAGTGAACCTATTTATTCTTTATATCCGTTCATTGATTGTGAAGGATATATTTACACTGGCATATGCTTAGTTGACTCTAATTCGACTGAAGGTGAGAAACATTCGGAGATACTGCCAACTCCTGGTGCTAGTGACCAAAGCAATCTTGATTATTAATTCAATTGTTTATCCTCATCACAGGAAACACAGGCCTGTCCAGCTCATTCCACGGACAGTAATTTAATCAATCACCATTTTTAGTGTTAAGGTTACAGCCACTACTTATCGTCTATTATTAAAAGGAAGAAATGGAATTTTTATCTTTCAAATTTTGTAATTAACTGTCTGTTGACTAACTTTAGTTATGTAGACAAGTTCTAAATGAGTGTATTTATTTTTTTCTATTTATTATTATTATTGCATGATAAATTTGTAATAAATTAGGAAAATGCTGATTGATATTTTTTAAGAAAGATGAATGCGNTGTGAAGGATATATTTACACTGGCATATGCTTAGTTGACTCTAATTCGACTGATGGTGAGAAACATTCAGAGATACTGCCAACTCCTGGTGCTAGTGACCAAAGCAATTTCGTACAGTGAACCTATATATTCTTTATGTCCGTTCATTGATTGTGAAGGATATATTTACACTGGCATATGCTTAGTTGACTCTAATTCGACTGATGGTGAGAAACATTTGGAGATACTGCCAACTCCTGGTGCTAGAGACCAAAGCAATTTCGTACAGTAAACCTATTTATTCTTTATGTCCGTTCATTGATTGTGAAGGATATATTTACACTGGCATATGCTTAGTTGACTCTAATTCGACTGATGGTGAGAAACATTCGGAGATACTGCCAACTCCTGGTGCTAGAGACCAAAGCAATTTCGTACAGTGAACCTATTTATTCTTTATATCCGTTCATTGATTGTGAAGGATATATTTACACTGGCATATGCTTAGTTGACTCTAATTCGACTGAAGGTGAGAAACATTCGGAGATACTGCCAACTCCTGGTGCTAGTGACCAAAGCAATCTTGATTATTAATTCAATTGTTTATCCTCATCACAGGAAACACAGGCCTGTCCAGCTCATTCCACGGACAGTAATTTAATCAATCACCATTTTTAGTGTTAAGGTTACAGCCACTACTTATCGTCTATTATTAAAAGGAAGAAATGGAATTTTTATCTTTCAAATTTTGTAATTAACTGTCTGTTGACTAACTTTAGTTATGTAGACAAGTTCTAAATGAGTGTATTTATTTTTTTCTATTTATTATTATTATTGCATGATAAATTTGTAATAAATTAGGAAAATGCTGATTGATATTTTTTAAGAAAGATGAATGCGCCTGACGATAATAACTGTGAGTGATTTAAGAAAAGATGATTTAAGGTCTGGACATAAATTAATATTAAACCTACGACAAATTTACAAAAAATTCGTGAATATATTTTTATATATTATTTAGCAAGAAATCTTGTGATGGCCTTAACCTTTGACAATTTAGAAGGGGGTAGGCAGTAGACTCTCTATGTACACCTCATATTCTTTCGTTCGCCCCCGAACCATCATCAAGTGCCTTTTGTATTAGACTCAAAGGTCCGTCAGAATGGAGTTATGTAATTATGTACACTTACAAATTATAATTTAAGTTGAATATTAATAAGTGTAAATGAAGAAAATTTAATTTAAAAGCCGGAGAGAACAGTGACCGTAAAAAAGGTTTCATCTCTAAATTTTCCTCTAGATTGAACGGGAAGGAAACGCTCGACCACCTTTGCTACACACGTACATATAGGAATGAAATAAAGCTTTTTTGTAGAATTTAACATGGTATAAACGTTAAAAAATTATTTTTTATGCCAATTGTGTACTATACTTTATCGGAACTTAACTAAGATCTAAGACATTAGGACTATAAATTTGGTCTCACTCTAAACTTCCCCATTCCCTTATCCAATTTAATGAAAAATTGAATCACTTGAAGGATTTTCAATGAAAAGCCTAAATACCGAATATGATATCTATATTATAAAAAAAAAGAGAGGCGTTCAACAATTAAAATTACGATCTTAAATATAGTTTTATGTTGTTTTATTTTTTAATTGTTATATATAAATATATAATAAATAATGAAGGTATTATTANTAATATCTACGGTCAAAAAACTCTCCATTTGAGTTATCTGTTAAATTTTACTTCAATAAAATATTTGTGATTTCATTCAACAGGGTTCGGTGTAAGAGCCCTATTATACTAAACTCTGATAGGTCCATAAATAAATAAAATATCCCCCCTTATTATTTCAGTCGTTAATAAATGTATTTCGAGTGCTCACCGGTGGGCATATAATATTGTCACGGATGCAAAAGGATTAAATTGGGGTGGGAGGGATGAACTGCTTCTCTCAAACAAGCAGTATTGAAAGACTACCAATAAGGGCACTAAGCCTAAATTAAGGGTTTTTAATACAAGTGAAGGATACGTTTTTCTTCTATGATGCTAACTTCGAAATAATCAAGAGCTCTCGTGACCGAAATGAAGATGTTCATAAATCGAATATCCTGCATTCATTTTAATCAAAGTTATTAACGAGAAATGGGTTCGTTTTTGTTGTTTTTTTGTAGGTAACTAGTTGAACGTCTAGCTTTATGAGGAGAGGTTATTCGTGGATTCGAGCTTTATCTTTTTTTTTTCGCCAAAGTTTCGGGCCTTAACTCCAGGTCTTCAGAGAGAGAGAGAGAGAGAGAGACTCTTTCTTTACAGCGACTCAGTCATATATATATTAAGTGATCTAAGCTTATCAGACAGTATTATATATAATNCAATATTTTTGAATTTATATTATTTCAAATATAATATACATTATCTTTAAGTATCCACAAATGTACCAATCTCACCCGCATAATCATTGAATCAAATGTTTAATCTCTGTTCTAGACAGCCTTTACGGAATATTGATGTCAGTCCAAGAAGATGTAGCAGCCTTGGGGAAGTGCACCATGTGGGGTGAATGCAAGTTCGCACAAGTCCCCTCTAACCCCCTTCAGCCAGGATAGGGGGTCGGATGTTTCCACTCTGAGGAACACCAATGAACTGTTGTGTTTGCTTTGCCTCAAGTTCACCTGAAGTCCCTAGCCCCAAGGCGTTTGTTCCTGGGAAATCCCGCCACCCAGCGCAGAAGCGAGAGGAGCAAGAAATATATATAATATATATACATATTCATTCAATATTCATCTTTCACAAATACTATTACTAGATGCAACGGTACAATGCAAATCTGAATGCAAATATGATTAAACCTGTTTGTTTGTTTTTTCTTCAGACAAGAAGCATAACATAGGCTATTGTACTCCATACAATTTTTTTTATTTTTTTTATTGCTGAGCGTTTTCGAGGATCTTGTCATTAGAGCCCAGGGATATTCTAGCGTGGAAATCAGACATGGAAATAATACATTCTGATAATGATATCCGCGATTTTGAATTACAAATAAATCACTTATTTGGTCTTGTAAGCAAAACAGAGCATTGGCCAAAGTGGATCGAACTTCGTGAAGGAACAGTGTGAGAATCTCTCTGCTTTCATAGTCAGATTTGTTAGTATTTACCGAAAAAGATGTTTATAAAATGTTATGGAATATAAATATTATTAATATAATTTATGTCTGCTCTAAAAAAGTAAGGGAAATTTGCTAAGTATAGGCGGCTGCTATGTGAATGGTTTTTTTTCATTCATCAGAACCTAAAAAAAAAAATGACGAAGTAACTTACTTAGTAGTATTTTTAACTATTAATTTACGTGATCACATATCTTTTAAGTAACAATTTAACACACATTAGGAACAAATTGTGGTGAGGTATGTTTAGAACAATACATAAAAAACATTTTTCAATATTGTGTAACATGATAATTATTATGATTAGTTAGAGTTTTTTAATATAAAATATTTTGCTGTATATGTGTATTATAGTTGATAAATCTTTTATAGTTTTCGTTTTTATTTAGTGCATAAGTTATTTAACACGAAAGATTATTAGAAATATACCATTTAATTTTGGATTATGTATGTGTTCTGTTGGGGTAAAAGTTATCTGTTAAAATTATTAGATGATTTTAGTTGGGATTCGTTCAAGGTAGATAAAAAAAAAAACATTCAAATTTAACAAAAGTGTATTTTTTTAAAAGATTATCTGCCAACGTTTTGGCTTACACTGTAAGCCACCTTTAGGGCTGCCTATCATGAAGACGATAGAGGAAGTCCTGTCCCTAAGTTCCAGTCATGAAAATGTGAACTTAGAGACAGGACGCCCTCTCTCGTCTTCATGATAGGCAACCCTGAAGATGGCTTACAATGTAAGCCGAAACGTTGGCAGATAATCTTTTTAAAAAAATA
Organism: Oncopeltus fasciatus; assembly: GCA_000696205.2. Classification (NCBI taxonomy): domain Eukaryota; kingdom Metazoa; phylum Arthropoda; class Insecta; order Hemiptera; family Lygaeidae; genus Oncopeltus; species Oncopeltus fasciatus. Next base: position 41,404 of record KZ808279.1, read on the forward strand.
CACTTTTGTTAAGTTTGTATTTTTTTTAACTGTTGCTTGACCGAACCCCAACTAAAACCATCTAATAATAATATCTACGGTCAAAAAACTCTCCATTTGAATAATGGCTAATATTAGATGTCACATCTAATAATAATATCTACGGTCAAAAAACTCTCCATTTGAGTTATCTGTTAAATTTTACTTCAATAAAATATTTGTGATTTCATTCAACAGGGTTCGGTGTAAGAGCCCTATTATACTAAACTCTGATAGGTCCATAAATAAATAAAATATTCTTCATCGCTCTCGCTCTGGCAGGGTAGAGCTACTTGCAGATATGGCGTAGAGGTTTTTTGTACCTAGTCTTGAAATTTGGTACTCGCGTTATGTCTTGCCCGCTAGTAAGTCCAGCTCGGGAGAGGCTGTGTAGTGACTATATCGATCAGGAAGAGTGAGAAAGATAGAGAGTGAGGAAAGAGGAGGGGGGGTAGAGAGGGAGGAATTAGAGCGAGAGAGGAAGTAGAGAGAGACAAAGAGACATAAAGAGGGGCTGTCCTTGCCCACTTGTACCACCTCTTTCTCTCTCTTTCCTCTCTCATCGTACCATTTCTCTTCTTCGTTATCTCTTTCCCAAACTCTTCCTCTCCCCTCTAGGATTCACTAATTCTCTTTCTCTCCCTCCCTCTCTCGCCCCTCTCCATCTCCCCTTATCTATTTATCTCCCTCTAGCAGGAAGACCCAGCGTGTCCCCTTAACGGTTTATCCCGCCTCACACTTTATTCCCTTAAAAGGGCTTCACTCAATCTCGTCAACAAGCACCGACAGGGAACCCAACACTTCTTAAGGCTATTTAAGGTAAAGGTGACTAACAACATTAGTGATACTATCAATTAGGAAGAAAATCTACAATCACCTTGCGCCACTTCACCTTAAAAGAAGGGGTAACTGTAATATATATCTATNAATCCATCACTCAATACAAAAATCTTCAGCTGCCTTCATTTTCATTTAGTTCAAAGTAACTAGTATAAGTAATTATGACTATTAAAGTTAATATATAAAGTAAGTAATTGGTCGGCTGAGGAAATTTAAAGTCTGTTTTTCTATTTATTATTATTATGAGGAGTGGGGGTTTTCTCAAATCCATCACTCAATACAAAAATCTTCAGCTGCCTTCATTTTCATTTAGTTCAAAGTAACTAGTATAAGTAATTATGACTATTAAAGTTAATATATAAAGTAAGTAATTGGTCGGCTGAGGAAATTTAAAGTCTGTTTTTCTATTTATTATTATTATGAGGAGTGGGGGTTTTCTCAAATCCATCACTCAATACAAAAATCTTCAGCTGCCTTCATTTTCATTTAGTTCAAAGTAACTAGTATAAGTAATTATGACTATTAAAGTTAATATATAAAGTAAGTAATTGGTCGGCTGAGGAAATTTAAAGTCTGTTTTTCTATTTATTATTATTATGAGGAGTGGGGGTTTTCTCAAATCCATCACTCAATACAAAAATCTTCAGCTGCCTTCATTTTCATTTAGTTCAAAGTAACTAGTATAAGTAATTATGACTATTAAAGTTAATATATAAAGTAAGTAATTGGTCGGCTGAGGAAATTTAAAGTCTGTTTTTCTATTTATTATTATTATAAAGTGTTGGCAAAGAGGAGGTCACGCGACCATATCCCATGGTTTCCTGTATATCCCATTCAGGAAACGTGGTGGGTTATCTGGATGGGCAATATTGAATAGAGTTTAGGCTAAAGGAATGGGATGCATGGAAAGGTCAGAGTGGAATTTATTAAAACGGGTTGTAATGATGTCTTTAACTAAAGGGATTTTAACGTCATTGTGGAGTAAGGAGTTTGCGACTTAATAAGGTGCATCAACAATGATTCTTAGGTTTTTGGATTGAAAGAACGGTATTCGTTGGATGTTGGATGGTTTAGCAGTTCCCCACAATTCGACTCCATACTTCCAGATAGCTCTCAGTAACGTCTTATAAATGGTAAGTTTGTTGGTCACAGTTAAATGAATTTGATGTAACAGGAAATTTGATTGTAAATAACAAGAAAATTTTAGTTTATATTACTTATATATGTATATAAGTTAGATGATTATGAATATATATATATATGTTAGTATTTACCGAAAAAG
>KZ808279.1:61435-71962 GCA_000696205.2 Oncopeltus fasciatus
GGTATATATATATATATATATATATATATATATATATATATAAGCAATTCATCTCTTCATTATTCTCAATATTTCGTCTATCGTTGACAGAAAATAATAGAAGCTAAATGTTATTTTCAAAGGATCACGATCCTCTTTATTTTTACGAGAAATTAAAAATGACACGGATATTTAAGAATGTAAACAAGAACTGGGTCTTCCCACACTCTTAACCCCCAGTCGTTCTAAAGTAAGCATTTACGATTTTAACTTCGTAGTTGTTCACTGTTCCATTTTTAATTTACTTGTACTAATGAATACATAACATAGAAATCTGTTAAATTTACGTAGCTACGGCGGGAGAACTGTAAGAGTTATATGGCACGATAGATATTTCATATTAATAAAAAAAAAGTACATTCATAATGTTTTATACAATATCTTATTAATTGATGCTATCATAAGGTTCATTGAGGCAATAACCTTGTATTCCTAGAGTTAGAAATTTAGGAAGTTCAATTCCAAATTCCAAAATGGTTAGGGTGCATACCATCAAAAGTGTAACAAAGGGTGTATTATATTCCTAATTGCAGTTTATTGGTGGAATAATGGTCTAGTTTTGAAGCTTCCACTGTATTAGCAAAAGTACATGAGAAAATTAAATGCCGCGTGGATGGAACGTTCCATGGACGAGGAGATTATTGCGGGTGATATTAGATTATGATAAACAATTTATCTATAATGACCGTAATCAATTTCAAAGTCGATCAGAGAGCGTTTTCGTATCCACAAATTCGGTCGGGACATTTGGCGCCTAAACATAACTGTGCATGAGGAATTCGTTCTGGAAGTGGCGAGCCCGGTTCAAATGAAATCAAAATCTAAATCAATATTTAAAATAAAATATAATATAGATTTTAATGTATCTTTAAGAAAATCGAGCGAAACACATCAAACTTGGGCCTAGATTAATGTAATAAGATTTATATTTTGATTTTGTATATATTTTTCTATAGCAAAGCTTTAAATTGTTCATTGAAATGATCTTCAAAAAGGTAAGCTCGTTCGCTAACAAATGTTTTATAAATCCAAGTTATTTTTGTTCTGGGAGTGAAGTTTATTAATTGGGTGATAGTTTACACTTATTTTTATATTTTTGGTTTTAGTAATATTATTTGAACATTGATAAATGTTTCAAGTAATGCAATTTTCTTTAGAAACTCAGATTTAGCTTTCAAGAACTCTTGAATGTATTTAATGAGTACTTGTCTGAAAATCATTTTCAATCAATTTATTTAGCGAAATATTATTTTCTCCATTTCAGGAAAAAGGAATGCATATTACTTGCAAGTAGTATAAAAATATATAAGTATATAAAAATCGGATCCACACAGTCTGTACACATACTTATATTTGTTTATATATATGCCCTAATTCACATATATAGGTAAAAATTCCAAATTTAAAAATTTGGATATCAATGCCGCAATTCATTGTCTCATAGCGGACTTTATGTCACAATATCTGGTTGGATTTTTATTTTATAAATTCAAAAATAAATTTTTTTTGTTTTGCTATTTTTAATATTTAGTCCTAGTTAACCAAAAAAATCGTAATCTATCCGGGACAGAATCTATTTTTTTACGCCATATAACAAAGCCCAGCATTTTGACGCATTTTTTCTTGAGTAATCTGCCATTGCAGCGTGTAAATATTTTTCAGGGTGGGGGGTTCCTTCTGGATTATTGTGAAGCGGTAATTATTATTTTAAAAAACGCGGAATTTAAATACATCATCGTGACATAATTAACTAAGGATGGGTTATAGGCGTCGGATACACTATGGTTTTCCCTGAGTAAAGTGAGTGGTGAGTGTCAACGTAAAAAAACAAAACAAAAAATTTATCGTTAACAATAATTATTTCTATCTGTTACCTATTTATACACCTTTGGTCATTTATTCTATATAAACTTATATTAATTTTTAATCAGTCAAATATTAATTATTAAAACGCTAATACATTGTTGCACGAAATACCGGCAAGTAACGGTCCAAAAGTAGTTTTCCACTTACTTGCAATTAATGATTGAACCAGAGTGAGCTGCATTTAGAACTTACTGCGAGTTTCGGATTAAAATTTTCTGTGCTTCGGTGCTCAAAATATTGTACCTGTGCACTAAAAATTTCTGTCTTATGTAAATATTTTTAGATAACATTGAAACTAACTAACCCAAATTATTATTATGCTTTAATTATGTTGCATAAAGTAGATTAATTAAATAAAATGTTAATTTTTGTAAAGTAGGATTACCTAAACCCCCTCATCCCTAAATAAGCTTTTTATTTTTGTGCTTATATTACTATTATTATTATTTAAATAAAGACAACATAACATGGTATGATGTTTTCAATAGAATGAAAAAAAATTATCAAATCTAATAATAACTCTATTTTTTATTTTTCTGAAAAACAAACATTGTGTTTTTACGATATTTTCATACGCGCTAGAAATGTTGACGTAAGTAATTTGTAAAAGGTCATGGTATAAGATTGTAGGATATTTTTAACGATAATGATTATTATGAAGAAGTTGTCTATAAAAATACTCTCCCAATTCTCAGGAATAACAGAAACAAACAATTTGTTGAAAAACTTACACTATACTACCTGAAACTCATGGGGGAGTTAAAATAAACAAATAATAACTCAACGATGAACTCTCTTCTGGAAAATTTTCATTTTCCCAATTTTAAAATTTATTAAAATACAAATTATTATTTAAGTTATCTTTTGATTTCCATACTTGATAAAAAAAGAAATCTACCTTCTAAGATCGATTAAGCTCAATCGTATCGTGAATTCCTTTTCAACAGTTATTTCTGAAGTTATCCATCGTGGGATCTCTGATTTTACTACGTTTTCTTTTCAGCAACTAAAAATTGCTATTTATTCGCGCATGGTTTTTTTTTTCTTAAACAATATTTATTAATATTTAAAAACTTTCGAACTTTTAATTCATTCATGGGTATTAAATACTCCTAAATAAACATTAATTATTTGTGCATACATAAAAGTTTCATATGCCAAGAACTGTTACCAATGTAGGTAATGAGTACTCCAAGCAATTAGAAATATTATGTTTATGATCAATGGTTACTGAATAAGACGAAGGATTCATTGTCCATCATACCTGGCACGACTGATTTAAGACCAGCTTTGAACAGGGTGATAATTATTGGCTACGTACTAGCCAAGAGTGTTCAGAATTAACACTCTCTTCCCTTCATGAATCAAGTAGTTGAATTTTATTATTTATTAAGCATGTGACCTAATTTGCATTTCATATAAATTATTAGCAAACGTATCTAGTGTCAATAGTAAAGTTTTTCTATTTGTGTCAATTTTTAATTTCCTTGTAATACTCGTGGCACTTAACGATAAAAAAAACAACAAAAAAAAAAAAACAAAAAAAAACAACCCGTACTAGACGGGGCTAAAGCTGCAGCGTCCATAAATTTGACTATATTTACCAATTTCGAGGACAGTACAAAGGGCACCTTATAGTACAAAGAATACTTTATAGTAGGATCTTATAGTACAAAGAATACTTTATAGTAGGATCTTATAGTACAAAGGGTACCTTATAGTACAAAGAATACTTTATAGTAGGATCTTATAGTACAAAGGGTACCTTATAGTACAAAGAATACTTNCTTAGGGTCATGAAGGGAGGGGCTATCTACAGCTTGCCATCTCGTTCTAAACGACCATGGTTCAGGACAAGCTTTTACTGATAAATAAAAGATTGCCCTGGGCGGGATTCGAACCCGCATTGCCAGAATTGTGAGACCCGAACGGATCCCATGAGCTACCCCGGCGCCCCAGAGAAAGATTTTGAACGCCATTAAAACTCAAACATCAATCAAGAACTGAAAGATGGTGTGGACGAAATATTTTGAATACATAGAAGCATTTTTGAAAATTATTATAAAGTTTTTAAAGAAGAACTAGCTTCTTTTTTTTTTCATAATCATAATTATGCTGAAAACACAATTTTGCTAATCTTTTTTACCCAGGCTAGTAAAGTAGATATTATTAATTCTAGACATAAAAAGATCTTGCTTTAACATGAGTTAATAGAAAAGCGTTCCTTTAAAACCTCATTTCACAACTTTTTTTTTATTTCTGTCAAGTTCTTTTTCGTTTTAGTGCTTTAATATAATAATTTCCTTCTTAATGAATAATAAGTTAGAGAAACAATTAATGAGAGGGAATAGAAGAAAAAATCTATCTGTCCCAGCCAGGAATCGAACCCGGATCTCCTGCTATCCGGGCCGGTGCACTTACCAGTTATGCTTCCAGGACGCGCTAGATATCTCATTAAATTCCCTCTACACAAGCGAGAGTCTTTTTTTTTAAATTATATTCCCTCTCATTAATTGTTTAAAATTTACGTGGGATAAAAAACCACAACCAAATAAAATATTTATAAAAAAAAAAAAGTTAGTTATTTTCAAATATATACTAACTTTAAAGCTACCCATTTTAAAAACTATTAAGAGCACACTTACACAACAATACATTATATCTTGGATTATGTTACATACACACACACACATGATATATACACATGACACATACACGTATGTGTGTATATGTCATGTGTGTGTGTTAAATTTAATTAACATTTAGGACGGGTCGGATTTAAGGCATCTTAGTTTTTCTGAATACATGTAAGTAAGCGTGAAAACGACGGGTGAAGGTCATTAAAATAAATATTTCATAAAATATGCTTTACTTGCTCAGCTTCCTAGTATAAATTTTAAATTCGTGGGGAATTTGAGTGAATTTATTGTTTTTGATATTTTTATTTTAAGGTTTGAATAATCTACTAAATTATATCTTCAATTATCATTTCATCTAATATTTTCTTATTTCCCTTTCTCTGATACAGCCCAAATCGAAAGGCAAACATTGAAAGAGGAGTCCTTCAATTGTGACCCACTTCATACTTTTGGCAACTAAACATATCAGCCTCTAAACATAGCCGTGTCAAGAAGAGTGTCATAGGAAAGGTAGGAAGTAAGAAGAGAACGCCTGGGAGAAATAACTTATTTACTGTGACACACCTCAAGAAGTTTGCTCTTTACGCTCGAAGTAGTACACGTTCAACAGTCGTAAGTAGGCATGGGAAAGTTACAATTTCAAGGAATGTTCTCAATAAAGTGCCTCAATTTCTAATGTAATCATTGAAATCTTTACAAATGTAAAAGCCCGTCGTGCAATAGCTCCGTAAATTGAGAGAATTTCTTAGTATCGTTGTTATGGATGTTTAAATTTGAAATTTCTATCCTAAATACTCTTAATTATTAAATTTAGCTGTGGCATTTCTTAAGGGGCACATTGGTCTTGAGGATAAGGAACTGGACTCCTTAGCCAAAAGTTCCAAGTTCGAGGAGCACGGTACACGGTTAGTTTCTTTCTTTCTGTGCTTCTGTTTGTAATAACCCAGAGGATTCCTGGTGTGCTCCTATGGTACATCCAGCCCTAGTTCAGGCGCCATGCTTCATGGAATTGGAAAAAAAAAATCAGGAGGCCAGAATGACGTGCTGACAACGCGCCATTTTTAGTGTACTATGGGTAGAGAAAAATATATCTTTATCAAGCATTTCCCCTCTGAGCCTATTTGCGGGAGGGTGATTTTTTATTTTTTTGTTCAGTCATTTTCCTTCTAATGTTAATATTTCTTTGCGACTCCTACAACATTTATTTTGTAAATAAATATATATGCCTTGTATTTTAATTACTTTAAACTAAATAGTACGCCTACGATATAAAAAAAAAAAAAAAAAACTTTTTTAATTCACATATGACTTGTCAGTTAAACTATCTCTCGTATTCGCCCACTTCAACTCTTTAACGAACTTTGTCCTTAATTTAAATTTAATAGTTATTTGCTAAATTTCATTAATAAAAACAACTAATTACTGATTTTAGATCTTAAAGTTAAAAAATTACTGTTAAAAATATCCATATAAATCCCTACTTATATTTGTTCAATTCCGCCTCTTAACAACTAAAATAAGGTTTTAATAAACGAAAGATTCATCACTTCGAGCTGTATTAAGCTCGCTCCAACGATAAAAACGTTTTTCCCATCTACTTGGCATTGCACGTAATTCCCCTTTCATGTACGCCCTATTCTACCCAATAACGAACATGACCTTTCATTTTGCTTCGAACAGTTACATGCAGTATTCCATTAAACAAAACTAAAAACGGCAGCCTTTAGAGTTTTCATATTAACACACACACACACATTTATACATTTTAGTTACTATACAGTAGGATGGATAGGGTAAAATATTTAAAAAAACGAATATGTATATATATATGATTANGAATGGAAGGCTAACATGCAAAAAAAAACAAAAAAAAAAAAAACTTAACAACATAGATTATTACTTAACAACAGGTCCACTGTTATTCAATGTAAGCATAAAATATTCAGAAATAGCTGCTTTTACTTATTATTAAGAACCGTATTGGTTTTCACAAAAATATATTTAAGAGAAAAGATAGACGTAGAATTACAGACTGCTGCATTAAGGAAATCTGCCTGAAATAAAAATGAAATGCTTTAGTAGCATATTTATTCTAGGTGCTTTTAAATATGATTAAATAAAATATTGTCACGTAAGGACGGCATAATATATACTTCATAGAACAAGTCTGTGTTATGACGCATAACACGTGATGGGGGTCAATATAACTTGTCATTTAGTATACAATTTAAATAATTAGATAATCGTGAAATACGATCTAAAATTGTATGTAAATTATTTATTACTTAAAATGGAAAATTATCCATTTTGAAAGTTGAGATTCCTTATGTTAGGTTCCCGGAAAAAATTTCTTGAAAAATTTACTCTCTCTGTCTCTCTCTCTCTCTCCTTCTCTGTATATATACACATACATAAAAAGAAATTCATTAAAGTAGATGTTTATGGAAAACGTCTGCATGATTATTTATCTTTAATCCTCAATAAATCTATGAGAAACGTATTTATTACCAGCTGTGTGAGCTACAGTGAAGGGCTCATGAGCACGAGACTGCCACCCACTTCACCCAGGAATTTTTCGATAAGACGTTTACCTTTACCCACACTGGGAGAAAGTGGGAAGACCGGTGAAGTGGAAGGAACATTTAGAGGGATATAGGAGTAAGAAGAATGAAGCGTTTAGATAAGAAGGAACGAACCGTTCTGAATGTCCCACGACTGCAGGACTCTACTGGCTGAACCGCCGCGAGGTGGGCGGGATGCGACGACACAAAGGATTCAATACGCTCCGATATCGTGAAGCCTTATCGCACCACCTCTGTTCGCCGGCTGTAAAAATATATCTCTGCTTCTCAGCGATGATGGAAAAACGGAGGCATTTAAGCACACTACCATTCTCTAGTAGTGATTCTTGCAAAACGATAAATTCCACCCCCTCCTCCATACTTCTGGATAGTCTTCATATTTAAATAAATCAACATTAAAAAAACTTATCGGTGAGTAGAATTTAAAATAAAACGTCTATCTTGAGTTAATGACAATCAAAAAATTTTCTATGCCAAGGAGATTTCTCATTTTCATTAAAGGAGATAAAAAGAGGAGTATATGGACGTGTGTAATCTTCAGAAATGAAGTTTAAACGAGAATATGTGATAAACAGTCTAGCTTAAGTCGGCGACAGTAAAAGAAAAAAAATGCTCCCAGAAGTAAGTAAGGAAAAAGCAGTGTATCGATTGGAAGGATGGTATGAAGACAAAAACTTGTTTACAGACCAAATGAGATGATGGTCATGTAGAATCTTCAGAAATGGAATTTAAACGAGAATATGTGATAAACAGTCTACCTTAAGTCGGCGACAGTAAAAGAAAAAAAAGTATCTCAGAAGTAAGGAAGGACAAAGCAGTGTATCGATTGGTAGGATGGTATGAAGACGGCAACTTGTTTACAGACCAAATGAGATGATGGCTGGGTGGAATCCCCAGGGCAGTGGCTTAAGGCAATTCTGTTACCTTAGAGGGAACAACTCTATCTCTCTCGTGTTCTCAAGTCTTTTTATAAAGAAGAAAATATAGTGATTGCACCCGGTTATAATTCTGTAGTTACTCATTTAATTGAGGAAACAATATGTGTAATTCTTATTATTATTATTTAAGTGTTAGCCTTCCATTCAACCACTTAGGGTCATGAAGGAAGGGGCTATCTACAGGTCGCCATCCCATTCTATACGACCATGGCTCAGGACAAGCTTTTAATTATAAATAAAAGATTGCCCTGGGATTCGAACCCGCGGCGTCAGGATTGTGAGACCCGAACGGATCCTCTGAGCTATCCCGGCGCCCCAATGTGCAATTATTGTGAAGTAAACTCAAAATTTTACTACTTTCTCATTGGTCAATAATGAGTTGAGAAGAGATTCGACACTCGCTTAGTTATCTGACCTGAAGTTATTAGAGTCAGCAACCTTCGCCAATAACACTTTATCAATTATCAATTTGTGCTCCATCCACTTGGTGAATGGCTGTCATGAATTATATTGAAAGCATTTTTTTTTGTGTGTGTGTGTTAGTCTCTTTTAACCACTTAAGGTCATGGAGGGAGGAGCTATTTACAAACAAAGCGACTCTATTCTAAACATTCATGGCTCTGGGCAAGCTTTTATCTCTCAATAATAGCTTGTCCAGAGCTGGATTTGTATCTTTGCCGGACTTCTTGGCAATTAGATGTTTACCTAGATTGTTTACATTGAGAGTGAATGAAATGAAGTCTTTAAATTATTTGCAAGTCCACTGGCGTTTTCTGGGATTTACTAAAAACAATATACTACATTCCTCATTTACACAGCTAGGAAGGCTGTGTTTGAGTTCAAATAAGTTAGGCTTAATCAAAATAATAACCTTACCAAGGCTAGAATTTTGTTTACTATTGTTTTTTTATTTTTTATTAAAAAGTTTTTATTTTGTCCAATGTTTCAACCTTAATATAATTGGGAAATGTATTTAGGGCGGTATAAAAAAAGACAAAAAAAATATAACAAACTCATACAAATATATATTTGTAATAAATTTATCAAGTAATAAATAATAAAAAAACGATAAGCAGTTTACATGTATAACTATAAATTGAAATGCACATATACCTATAGAGTTAATAAGGAAGAGAATATTGATAATATTAGTGAACATGGAAGAAGTATAGTCATTTTTAGTATATCTTTTAGATCATTTTAAGGAAATCATGGAAACTGTTTTGCAAATTTTTGCTAGCACTGCTACAAGAGTCGAAGTCATATTTTGTTAGTCTAACTAATTCACTCAAGAATTTTCTTCTTCTTTGACTGGGTCAATAAAAAAACAACTATTTATAATATAGAGAAAACAGGAAAGGAGCTAGCTAAATTTCCTTATGAAATAGTTTTCTTCGATATTATATAGAAATGAATAACTGGATAAAAATGTTTGTCAATAATAAATGAAATCTATAACCTCAACTTCAATTACATTTCCAGTCGATTACTAAAATAAAAATTACCTCCAAAATGACAGAAAATTAGTGCCAGCCCACATTCAATAATTTTTTTTTCCCCATCAAAACTTGTAAAATAAAATCTTATTTACTGTCTGTAAGGATCTTTAATGGTTGGTAAACTGGGAGGAAAGCTGGGTATGAGAACGAATGAGGGCAGGGAATCATGAACACTTACCATAAATCTCAATCCTAGCCGATATATAATGTGCAGGTGTGTCACACAGGCCAAGAGAGATAGAGGACTGTCACGCAGCCGATTTCAATTGCTCGAAGCATCACACAGTTAACACTAAGCGTAGAATATGTGTGATTAAATTATCACACAACTTAATTTTTTAAATTATTTAAAAATTATATCAAAGTATTTTGTAAATAATAAAGAATAATCTATTCACGAACAAAATATTTACTGAAATATGGATACTTCTGCAACCACAACTTCCATAAACAAGGAAAAATAATTGTTATAGGTCAAACATTCAACATCAGCAGTATTTTTTGTCTTGGTATTAATAATATGACTACTATTTTTAATATCATTTTTAAAATTTTAGATATCATTAGATTAAATGAAAGTGAAGCCAAAGGTGAAGAGGCTTGGGTTTCTGCTGGACAACTTTGTATACAACTTGAGAACACAGCATCAAACTTTCATCAGGACTCATTGAAAGTGAGATATCACGATTTTATTAGTAAATTCTATCAATTTCAATTTATCTTGTTTTTATTCTTATTAAACAATAAAAACATATTAAATACCTCTCAAAGCATTGAGACTAAGAAAACATTTAGTTTTTTTTTAATATAAAAAATACGTTAAAACACTATTTTTTGAATATATTATATATTTATTAAATCCAATTATGACCATTTAGTATTCATTTGAAGTATTCATTTTTCATTTAAAAAAACGTTTTTTCTACATTTATATAAATATATATGTATGTATGTGTGCGTGTGT